>APFE031616659.1:82659-120306 GCA_000404065.3 Pinus taeda
AATCTCCTTGAACATAATCATGAAAATGTTTCTTATCAGGTGTGGCATGGAATGAAGCCCTTGAATCTACCACCCAGGCATCAATAATATTTTGTAATGAAAGAATCAAAGCATTTTGCAACAGATCACCTGTTACATTTGCTTGGTGATTAGTTTCTTGCTGCGTGTCTCCTTCTTTTCCCTTCTGATACTTGCAATATTTCTTCAGGTGTCCTTTCTTCCCACATTTCCAGCACATTATCCCTGATCTGGACTTGGATCTGCCTTTTCTTGACTTACTGCGATATCCAGAGCTCTTTCCTCTTTCCATTTTTCTTCCCCTAGTCTCTACAGTCAAAGCATTACCTGATGTCTCACCGAAGCTTTTCGGTCATATTTCCTCGCTAAGGATTGCACCGACAACATCATCAAACTTTAAAGTACTAGATCCAAAGACAGAGTTACTAATGGACATAACTAAATCATTCCAACTTTCTGGCAATGAGCACAAAAATAACAGAGCCCTAACTTCATCATCAAAGTTTACCCCTTCAGAACTTAACTGACTTGTAACTGTATTAAAATCATTTAGATGGTCTGCAATAGATCCACATTCTGACATCTTCATATTAAATAAATGCTTCAGAAGAAATACCTTATTTGAGGCCAAGGGCTTTTCATATAGTTTGGCCAATGCCGACATTAAACCCTCTATTTTCGTTTCCTTTAAAATATTAAACACTACCGACACCACTAGGCACAGCCATATTGTTCCAAGTGCCTTTCTGTCGAGAATATCCCATCTTGTGTTTGTCATACTTGTCGGCCTCTTTGTCTTTCTCCTCAATGGTAGGTACAGATCTCTCTGATATAGATAATCTTCCATCTACATCTTCCACAGCTGATAGTTTTGGCCCTTGAATTTTTCTACCCTAAACCTACCATCTTCCGCCATTGCTCCCACTCGAACCAGGAACCCTTCTCTCCTGCGAGTTTATGAGCCAAATATACCTTCGGTTCTGATACCAGTTGTTAGAAAATTATATATTACAGAGCAATGGAACACATAAAATATTGCAGAAATATAAACATAGAAAACGCTTAAAACAAGAGAGACACAGATATACATGATTCACCCAGTTTGGGCTATGTCCACAGAGAAACAACCAGTCCTTCTTTTATTATATTATCCAGCAAACTGAAGATATACAACCTACAGCAAATCCGCTGTAACACCCTCTTCACTCTCAATCTCCTCTTTCTTCCTCACTCAGAATACAGATATACATAGATGCAATACAATTCCCTCATATTTAGTGAGGGTTTCCTTCTAGGGCAAAAAACCCTAAATTAAACATAACTTCTACCCTTAGATCATCTACCTAATGAACGGCCCATATTGACTAGAAATTACTAGACTTTTACAAGGCAATTTTACATCTATTTTTAGCTTCAGGGGCACTGCCCCCAAACCCCTGCCAGGGGACCACTGGCCCTCAGACCCCCCAGTTGGGGGGGATTAGCCCCCCCAGACCCTCGCGAGGGGGACAAGTCCCCACCGCACCCCCCCCCGCATGGAGGGGTGTACAGTCTTCCTGGGGTAGACATCTAGCTGAGACCTTTGAATACAAAAGATAATCAGGCTCCACACCCAACATATATTTTATGTTCTCTCCTTTGTATTTTTTTGTTTTAAGAATTTATTCATAGGTAATTGATGTACATGGGTAAAATATATAGAACTGACCTAGTTGAAGCAAGGGGCAATAACAAATGTTTGGTAATATAAATCCACTCATCGCAACTGTTTCATTGAAAGGGTGAGATGGGTTGCAATATGGAGGCAATATTAAGGGGAAGGAAAGGGTTAAGAGTGGTTACAAGGTTGGAAACAAGGATATTGGAAAGTAGTGTTATGACAACATATAACGATACATTGAGACCAAGGGAATAGGAAAAGAATGGGACCCCCCTTTATGGGTTTTATGTGGGAAGAAAAAGTAGAGAAATATATTTATGCAGGTCACATTCCATTTCATCGAAAGTTAAAATGAGGGATACCAAGCCTATAAATAAATTCAACATGGGCACCAAGATGGAAATCAGGTGTTATTCTAAGGTGCCCATGAAGAGTAGGCTCTAGTGCATGAAGAAAGGTGTGGTTTATGTCACAACTTGATTGGTGGAATCTGAGGCACAATGAAACAATATTGGGAAGGCCAAAGATGTAATGGAAATATTGATATGAATCCTAACCCTATATTCTATTTTCGAGAGTATACCTCAAGTCACTAGTTCTGAAGGTGGAAAAACTCTAAAATATCTTATAAAACCATCCAAAAATACTAGAATCGTGGTTAAAGCACATAATGAAGGAAAAAAACATGTAACATGTAATAATAAGAAGATATATTTTTTATTTTTGTATTTTATATTTTATATTTTTTTTGGTTTTGTGATGTATTATACACATATGTACAAAGAATGACACATTATGATAGGTTATGCAATGTAATGGCCACTGTTGAGCATATGCCAAGGATTCCAATTGACATGTATGAAATCATAGGTGGTTTCCAGCAATATACGACACACAATGATGGTGCCATACAACATCCAATTGAATTCCCATGTTCCTAAAGGTGGATAATTCCAAGGATAGACTAGAACCATAGAATTATCAAGGACAAACTGAGGACAGATTGAGGACATAAAGGATAAATGGTTGTTATAGACATTTTTGGGCACTACAACCCCAATCATAAATGTCCATAAACTGAGGGCTCCTAAGTCCCTAAAAGTTTTGCTTCACTACCTAAAGGAACAAGGTCAACTGATTACATCATCTCCCAAAAGTTCTCCACAAAAAACTGCTCAGAAATGGTCAAAACTAGACCATACTAATGCCCAGTGCAGAGGGTGCGATGCATATCACCTTCCCAGTGTAAAGGGTGTGATGCATACTGAATGGCCCCTATATAGGGTGCGATGGGCGAGAATGGACAAATGGCAGGGACAACTTGTGAGGTGGAAGATCATAGAATCTTCCAGAAACTTCCCCTCTAACACTTGCCTCTTTGATTTCGACCAGGGATGAGTAAGAGATCATCAATCTCCAAGTGGAATCAAGAACTATCAGAGAGAGGACACTAATCAAAATCTGAGAAGTTGACTCACCCCCCTACAATCATCTATATATGGATCCCTCATCACAGAGATCCAGAGGCTGGAATCTTGTATCTTGTAGAGAAGTACTGTTGGTTTTCTGGTGTAACATCATAGTGTTGGGTGACCTAAGATTTACTTGAGGTGAAGAAGGGCTTTCTTGCTCGAGGATGATGCTAGGTCAGAACAATTGGTTGTAATCCTCTTGCTATTCTTGATATTAATAAAGCTATTCAAGTTTTCCTCCACATTCGTGTATGTTTGATTGTATATGCATTTGTGCGGTTAATACGTATCTGGTCCTGTGTTATTTATGAATATAGATCTTTGTTCTTCGATAGTATTATGCTTCTTTGATTCCACAGGTGCTCTCTGAAGCTGTGTAGACAAAGAAGGAGTGGCAAAGATCTATCGAGAAGGAGAGGAACCGAGCAAGGAACCAAGCAAGGAACCAAGCGCAAGACAAAGGTTGGTGTCTCCTATTCCCCTCTTGTCTATTTTTCATAAAGGAAAATGAAAGTAGTTTTAACTTGTTTGTTTCTAAGATAGCTACCAGTCTTAGTGGGAATAGCAGCTCTAATTGGACACTATTCCCGGTAACAATGGTCTTATAAGCTAGGATAGCTCCTTGAATATTGCGATCAAGACAAAAAAAATGTATAAGACACTCATCTATAGGGGAAGCTAGAGAGAATAATCTAACAGCAAGTTCAAAACTAGAAATATCATACTTGACCCAGTCCAAGGGTGGTACTTCATTGGGTGAACTACATAATGTTGCCCTAGTTTGATTTAAGGTTTTGATTACCAAGCTCCATCATTTATAAATTCAGGATAGTAGAGGAATCATGAAGCATAATATCCCTTGGCTTATCATGTGAATCCATGAACACCAATATTGAATTGTCTAAACACAACTTGATATCAAGGGATTCATGTGAAATGGATGGAGTGATAGCCCATGTGAGCAATGTATCAATATCATATTCCATATTGGGATATATTTTTTTACTAATGTAAAAAGGTACTAACATGACCACTGAAGAGGTGATCATTTCCATGAGACGTGGAACTGTGCCCTCATGAGTTTGATCCTTAGTAGGCACCAGTTGAGGGTCAAGCTATCCAAGGGATGCACTAGTGACAATAAAGATCATGATAATGGTGGAAGTAGATGGAGATGGGTCAAGTGGAACAAGGGGAAAGGTTCACATAAATGACGATTCTCTAAACATCCCTACTCCAATTCTTTCAAAAGTGGAAGTGGAATCTCCTAAAAATGGAACTAACTAGCTATCATGGAAATGAAATTTAGGCTTGCAAATGGCCTGCTATTTGATAGTGACTATTTTACCCTGATGGGAGGATATCATGACACGGAAGATTAATGATACAATAACCATCATATCATAGAACCATCTTCACCCAAGTAAGAGATTATAATGTAATGCTGAATTAATGACTTTGACTTCAATTTATATTGTTTTACCCTAAGCTCGATAGGAAAAGAAGGAAAACCCCCTTGAGGTTGCAAGGTATGCCCATCAAAGGAATTTAATGTAGTTGTAGGAAGTTACAAGGTTGTATAACCAAGAGATTTCCAACACTTCGATGGCATACTAAAAGCAGAGGCCCCTTCATCCAATATTATTTAATGAACATGTCATCCAAAAACATGAACCATTATCTGAAAGAATATATTTTGTGGAAGATGAGGTTTCCGCGATGTGGGATCAAAGATAATGAGATTTCCATGGTAGCATATGCTTGGGCCAAATCCTTAACAATATTTTCACTGTGAGTATCCATCGCATTAGGGTTATGCATAGTCTTACGAAATGTGCCTTTAGGAGGTTGCAACATTGTGTCAAATGATGTATTTTCACTGTGAAGTGTATAAATTCCTTATAGAATCAAACTGTAAATTGTAATATGATAAAAAAATTGACTTGAATCTACTCTACTCATGAGAAAAAACTATAAACAATCAATGAAATCACGAAGCATATAAGAGAAAAAATTCAATCACACATAACACAATGATTTTCTAGGGAAATCCATAGCTAAAAACCCCTATTATTTGTATATTGCATTACTTAGAAAATATGAGAATATTACAATGTTTTTCTGAAGCCCCATCAAACTTACACTATCTCTATCTATCTCACGACTTCCTAGACAAGCTAAAGTCAATACTTAGCCAAATTATTTCTTTCCCAAGTCCCTATTTCCTTATGTTTTTCCCTTTGAAATTAGCCCCTATTTAGTTGGTAAATCCCTCAATTATGAATTGCACATTCCTCATAGGACTTCCTTTTATTGAATCCACCATCAGTTTAATTTATATTATTTTACAATTTATAGTACGTTGTCCATGAAATCCAATATCAACTAGGTCTTTCTCTGATCTGACATGCATGAGCTATTTATGAGTGAATAATCAGTTTACTTGTTGATCACTGTAGGAAGCACCACACTCTTGTGGGAAACACTGCACTATACTATAGGTAGCACCACATTTCACTTCAGGCAACACCCCATTACCACACACAACACCCTACTACTAGACCTCCCACTAATTCCTCAATCAATTGGAACTAGTTTAACTAACTTTAACTCAGTTAGACTGAATTAACTAATTACAACTAAAAATAAACTCAATTAGTGCTCCTAATTGTAGGAGACACTCTACATGAGTCTAGTTAGACCCTCAACTTTAATTAACTAATCCAACTAAGTTAAATTAACTTAGTTAACTTTTACAAGTTGTCATGAGATGTGGAATTACAATTTTATTCCCAATTTAATTCAAGGGAGAAATTAAATTAGGATTTTCTTGTTGCATTTTCAACACTCCCTCTAAAATAGAAAGGGATTATTTTCTACCTCGATCCTACCTCTATGAAACATGAGTTTTCATATTGACAATGCCTTTGTCAAAATATCTGCATATTTCTCCTTTGTAGGAATCTACTTCAACAACATTATTCACCTTTGCACACAATCTCGTAGATGGTGATACCAGATCTTGATATGCTTGGAATGATCATGAAAAACTGAATTCACAGTGAGTTTGATACAACTCTGATTGTCACAATATATCACTGTAGGATCCATTTTCTAACCAAATAACCCAACAAGGATCTTCCTCATCCATATAGCCTCACAAGATTTTTGACTAGCAACCATGTACTCTGCTTCTGCTGAACTGATCTCTAGTTCTTGTTGTACCAAGAAACTGTTGCTGACCCAATATTGAAGATTCCCCCTGATGTGTTGTTCTTTTCAAATGGACTCCCTTCCCAAATTTCATTTGTGAAGCCTTGAAGCTTCACTCCCTCTATCTTTCTGTACCAAAGACCAAACTAACTAGTGCATCTGTGGTATCTCAACACGTGTTTAACTACCTTTCAATAGATTTTAGTTGTCTTAGCCATTTCTTAACTGATATGGCTAATTGGAAAATATATGTTCGGTCGTGTGTTCACCAAATAGTACATAAGTGAACCCACAAGCTGTCTATAAATAGTAGCCTCCACTACTTCACCTGAAGTAGCATCTTCCTTCCTCCAATTACCTGCTAGAGGAGTATCCATGGGTTTGTGCTCTCCATGTGGAACTTCTTTAGTATCTTGTTGGCATACTTTCCCTAAGATACAAACAGTTCCCCATCTCCTTGCCAAACTTCCATACTAGGAAAGTAATGCATGAGCCCCAGGTCCTTCATTTATAATTCTCTTGCAACATCCTCTTTGAAAGGTTTTATTATATTATCATCACTTGTTAAAATCAAATCATCGACATAATAATATGATGAAAAATTTACCTTCAACCACAATATGGTAAAGGTTCACATCTGCTTCACGTTTAGTGAATCCTAACCTGGTGAAATAGTTCTCAATCTTAGTGTACCAAACACAGGGTGCTCGTTTTAGTCCATACAACGCTCGCTTGAGTATGCACACAAGTGACTCTCTATTGAAGGTCTAAAATCCTCCCATTTTATCAATATACACTTGTTCCTCAATCATACCATTGAGGAATGTTGTCTTCACATCCATTTGATCTATCTTCCATCCCATCTGCATTGACAATGCTAGAATAGATCTTATTGAAGAATAACTTTCTACTAGAGTAAAGGTCTTATCGTAATCAATTCCCTCCACTTGAGAGAACCCTATGGCCACAAATCTGGCCTTGTGTTTCTCCACATTCCCATATATTGCTTTATTTACCTTGTAAAGCCATCTGGAACTCACCACTTCCCAAACACTATTTATGATAATGGATTCATACTCCTCAACCATGGAAGCAACCCATATTGGTTGATGTACTACTTCCTAGAATGAGGATGGCTTAACCTATACACTCTCATTCATTAGAGACATGTAGCTAGTGTATTGATCTTGTAACATCCTCTGCTTGCGTTGTGATCTGGATTCTCCAACATTCTCTCTAACATCATGCATCAATCTATCAGCCTCTCTGGTGCACTTCCTTCCATCTTTGTAAGTCTATGGATTGGGTGCTTCCACTCTTTGCTCCTTTACCTGTGGCTGCTCCACATCATCCTGAGGTTCTTCCCTTGGAGCTAAAATCTCCTCATCTACATGTAATTGAATCTCCTTCTCAAGGGAACATCTTATGGCCTTTTCCTCATCAAACTTCACATCTCTATGAGCCATTGTCATCCTGTTGGATGGCAGGTACACTCGATATTTGTGAGGCGTATCACTATACCCCACAAAGATGCCCAATTAGATATTGGCTCTAGATTTTTCCATGCATCCCTAGTAACATGACAGTAGCATGATGAACCAAAGATCTCGAAGTGTGCCACATCTAGTTTCTTACCTGAAAAATCTTCTTCTAGTTTACTCATCCTGAGAATTCGATGAGGGCTTTTTTTCTACAAATAAACAGTTTTGTTGCATGCTTCAGCCCACAAGTGCAACAGTAGGCCCTGATCATGTAACATCACCTATGTAGCTCCCACAATACTTTTGTTCTTCCTTTCATCCACCCCATTCTGTTGTGGGTTATGGGGTGCTATTAACTCCCTTTGAATGCCTTCTGATGCACATAAATTATTGAAACATATTCTCCATTGTTATCACTTCTAAGAGCTTTAACTTTCCTGCTAGTATATTTCTAGACAAGTGCTTTAAATTCACAGAATTTAGCGAAGGTATAAAATTTATTCTACATGAATAAAATTTAGTACTTATAAGAAAAACCATTAACAAATATTGCATAATACCTATGCTTGGCCATGGAGGTTGTCGAGAATGGTCCACACACATCTAAGTGAACTCTATCAAGGATCACTTACATTCGACTGCATTTATCATGAAAGGAAGCTTTGATGTACTTCCATAATGTAAACCCTTTGCATGTGTCTCTCTACTCTAGTGTACCCTTGGGAAGTCCTCTATAAATTTGTTTCATAATCTTCAAAGCTCCGTGGTGCAAATGACCCAATATTCTATGCCACAACTCATCAATGTCTTGCCTCTGAACCTTCTCTACTTTTTTTCTCAAAGCAGTGGAGTCTTGTACATCAAATTTGTAGAGGTTCTTCATCTAAACCCTGATCCACTCCACCTATGCTGAGGCTATGTGATGAAGGAAAGAATTTACCTTTCTAAATATCACATCATAGCCACGGTCCTCCAACATGGAAAATGAAACCAAATTATTTTTCAAACAAGTAACATACATGACATCTTTTAATGTGAGAGGATAACCAGACTCCCTTTGAAAGATAACAGTATCGATAATGGTCACATTATAACTCCCATCGTCTCCCTTCTCTATGTGAATCTGGAGGCACTTCTCCTCCAAGTCACTGAAGAACTCTTTGTTACTGATCATATGGAATGAGGCTCCACTATCCAGGTACCACACACTACCTATCATTGATGTCACCATGCAAGTGATGAGAGTGAAATCTAGCTCGAATTGTGAAGAAAGATCTTCACCTACCACTCCTCCTGAGGGATTCTTACCAGCCTTTTTTGCGGACACTTTGAGGCATAGTGTCCCAACTCTTAATAATGAAAAATTTAATGATCAACATGTCCTTCTTCTTGTCGTCCTGTCTGGAATCAGATTTGGAATGGGATGACTTCCCCTTCCCTTTCTTCACCTTTGCTGCTAAGGTATGGTTCTGCTCATCATCATGCTTGGATGAGGATCCATCTCTAGTGTTCCGTCGAATATATTCTTGTACCAAGTCGGACCACAAACACTCCCACTTGGGTAGCTTCCACCTCCCATTAACTGAGTCCTGGTAGCTTTTCCATCTCTTGGGAAGGCATATAATTGTTAGTGTCACCATACCGTCTTCAGAAACTGTAGCACTCACACTTCCAAGCTCATCCCGAAATTGGGTGAACTTGGACTTGTGTCACCCTTCTCCATCTTGATATTTCTGAGCTTGTCCTTTAGTGCTAGCTTCGTGTGGTCACTGTTGTTTTGAAATAGGTCTGTCAAGGCCTTCCACATTGCAAATGGATTTTCCTTACCGTGGAGGTTGAGATAATATGATCTCAAACTCCTTATAGGATAATCCTTATTTCCTTATCCACACACTTTCTGCACTCTACCAGATATGAGCATCAGCTGTTGGAGGCTTAGGAATATATTTGTCTATGAATTCCTTAAGCCCGTTGTCTTCCAACACTACTTCCATCCTGTCCTTCCAAGCAATATAGTTCGAACTACCATCAAGGTAATATTGGAGTCTCAATCCATAGAAAGACATTATGCTGGATCTAAATTATGATACTGCAATTTTGTTTTCTCTTTCAAAAGAAAAACTCATATTCTCCTCTTCTATAATGATTTAATCTCTAATACCATGTAGAAATTCTTTGTAGATTCAAAATGTAAATTTTTTTAGCATTTTAATATGCTAAAAAAATTGACTTGAATCTACTCTACTCATAAGTGGAAACAATAAATGATTGATGAAACCATAAATCATATGAGAGAAAGAATTCAGTCACACATGAAACCATGATTTTATGGGGAAAGCCATAGCTAAAAACCCTTTCTATCTGTATATTGCATTAATCATAAAATATGAGAAGATTACAATGATTTTCTCAAGCCTGATCAACCTCTGCATTGTATCTATCTATCTCACTCCTTCCTAGACAAGCTCAAGCCAATACTTAGACAAATTCTTTGCTTCCCCAAGTCCTTATTTCCTTGCATTGTTCCCTTGGGAATTAGCCCCTATTTAATTGGAAAATTCCTCAATTATGAATTGCACAATCCTTGTAGGCCTTTATATGATTTAATGCACCATCGATTTAATTTATATGATTTTACAACTAATAGTACAATGTCCCTGAACTCCAATCTCAACTGGCTCTTTCTCTGATCTAACATGCATGAGTTAATTATGAGTGAAACTTCAGTTTACTGGTTGATCACTACAACAATCACCACGCCTGAATGCACACAAAACCACAATTCACTTCAGGAAGCACCCCACTATAATGCAAGAAGCACCCCACTACTGCAGAAACCACTACTACAAGCAACACCCTACTACCATAGGAAACACCCCACTACTAGACCTCCCACTAATTCCTCCATCACTTGGAACTAGTTTCACTGACTTTAACTCAATTAGGATAAATTAAATAGTTATAACTCAAAATAAACTCAACTAGTGCTCCTAATTGTAGGAGACACTCTACATGACTCTAGTTAGACCCTCAACTCAAATTAACTGAGCCAACTAAGTCAAATTAACTTATTTAAATATTACAAGATGTCATGAGATGTGGAATTACAATTTTATTCCCAATTTAATTCAAGGATAAAATTAAATTAGGATTTTCTTGATGCACAACATGAAGTAGGGCATCAGGTTGAGTATGATGACAAGTTATGAAATGGATTCTCATAGGATTCTCATAATAGTGTACTCTAATAGTGACATGGATAAGTTAAACAATTGTAAAAATTTCTTTCATGGATGATGAGGCAGTATGAGGAGGATTCCCTCTATCCCCTCTCCCCATTTCTAAGGAAGCGAGGGTTTGCAACCATATGTTGTTGTTGAGACGGAAATAGATTCATCAAGGAGACATGTTGATAAGCAGTGTTTTGCAACACTAGGTAATGATGGATCTCATCCATCTAGGGATACATATGACTAATATGGTCCTCCCTACAAATATTGCAAGGAAAATGGTTCTTTTTCTTTTTCTCTTTCTTGCCACCCCTAGAAATTTCTTAAGTTTGAGTTTCTCCCTAATTATTATTAGAAGTTTAATTATACTTTTTCTTCTTATTATTACCTCTAGATGTTTTAGGATTCTTTGAGGGTACGGAATTCATGAAATTTACCTTGGAGGTATAAAATGGAAGCACTAGGAGTTTAGGTGGTAGAGTTAATAGTTGGGGCACTAGAAGAAATTCTCATTTGAGTCATCTAATTATCTAATTGGCATATGTTTCTTAAGGATACAAAACCACTTTACCATCGACATGGGATCCTAGCTTGTGCTTTGAAACATCATTCGTTGACTGAGGGGCCTTAGGGATGATTTCATATAGAGTGCCCACTTGATAATATATCAGGTCGAGTTGGTGGGAACGTGTGATCACATGTTCATTAGTTTGGAATCCTACCTTTGCTACATCTTTTATGATACTACACCAGAGTTACTTAATGAACCATTCAATCACTAGCTCATTGGGGAACCTGGTTTTGAACAAACTTCATCTTCATGTCCAATCATGGATATGATAAGAGAATTGGGTGGAGGTATCCTGATGGAATTTAGTGAGTATGTCCATTCCTAATTCATACCTAACATGTAGCTAATAATGATTGAAGAAATCTTGTGTCAAAGATCACTTTACCAGTGCTTTCAACATCAATGTACCATTTGGCAGCGTTGTTGGTAAGAATATGTTGGAAAAGGCATATTTGAATACTATGATACATTAAATATTTCAATGAGCACCATAAGTGGCATGTGTTTATATATGTTGTGGGGTCTTCTCTAAGTTTACCATCAAATTTAGGGATGTTACCTTGAATTTTAGGTGGGACTGCAGGCGATGTGGAGTTACGCTTGATGGGATTGTTGATTAACTTCAAGACATAAAACAATGCAAGGGTTACAAAGCAAGGTGATTTTAACAATGTTTAGGGAGGAGGTGATGCCTCCTACATCCCAAATGGATATTGTGATCCACCCATAGCATGGCTTCCAAAAGTGAAAAGGGTACTTGAAGTAGTAGTGCTACTCCCTGAACAATTGACCCCCTTAAAGATTCAATTCCCCAAGAAAATGTGAATTCACCAGAAAAGTGTGTGCCCTCAATTGTGCTATGGACATGGACCTAATGTTATTATTTCAACCAAAAGGGAACCCAACGTTAGGTGTGAATGAACTACCTATAGATATACCAAGACTAAGGGGTGGAACTGTATATCCTAATGTGGATGCAATGTTTAAACCTCCAACAACTGATGTGGGTATGCTACTTGTAGTGGAATTAGGACCTCTATTGAATGTGAAAGAAGGGACCATAATCAATGATGTGTAAGCACCTACGTTGGATGTACCAAATGGAAAGAAAATGATCTTGGTTTATTCTGCCAAAATAAGAAGATAGTTTCAGTGGTCGTGGTAGAGACAAGACATGTAGTAGTGGTTATAAGTAATTTGGGGACTTCCTTAGGGGAATTTGTTATGACACTAGGTATGGACATAATAGGCTCTACCTTTTGGTTAACACAAATTACAATTGACTCTTGATAAATAATGTTCTTGTGGAGAGATCTAGTTAATTCTACTCCCCCAAGTTGGAAAATTATTAATGAAATATGGGTCATGGGGAAATGAGAATGAGGTGGTAGACTCTCATCAACCTTTTTGTGAACTATGGGTTCAACCCTATGAGAACCAACCAAAGTGGCCCCTGAGGTAGGTAATTTTATGGTACTAGTGGGGTTTATATTGAGGTGGACCTTCCTCCTAGGGAGAAAGGCCCTCTAGATGATGAGAAAACCATGGACTAATACTAACCATAGTAGCTACAAATGATGTATTAAAAAATAAAATGAAATGACACCTAAGGCCAATTAGACTTGACCAAACAAAACATAACTAAAAATTCTAAGTAACAAGAAAGAAAACCAATAGATCAAAGGAGTCTTCCTTCAGTTAGAAGTTAGTTGATTAGGGCCAATTCAGTGAAAAGATATGGATGGGATAGTTACCTTGACCTCTTGCTTAACAGTTCAACACCTAACGCAAGTAACCTTAATTATGCACAATCACCCTTTGGGGGTTACAATTGATTAATGACCAATGTTTGTCCCAAGTATAACAAGTATGTCCCACTCACCATCACTTGTGTAAGGTCCCTGAGATCATGGCCATTATGGTTACCACCTATAACCAACCCACCTATGGGATCAATCATAGGTTATGTCCACACAAAATGGTAGGGTATCGATCTCATAGCCTCCTAAAAGATACCCATGTATGTATGTATACCACACTACCAAGACCAAATGAAGTGAAGTGATCACTCTATTGGTCCTAGCATTATTTAGTTCTTCAATCTTGTGTTAGAATCACATCCTAGGCAACATCTTGTTATAAATGGATTTACACTCCTTAACTCAAGATTCTAATGTTTGTTTTGATGGCCTTGGAGAGTGTCCTCACAAAAATATTCCAATGCCCGGGAATATCAAGTTAATGTTGGTGTGCTACCAGAGAAATTAAAAAAAAATCTAAAGATTTTTATTAATTATTTCTTTTAGTGGTTTCTTTGTAAGTTAGGGGTATATGGCATGAAACTTGATGGTGTCTTGGCTTTCTTCAAGGAAAGGCATGCAAAATATGAAAGTGAAACCTTTTCTTTTGATTAAAACTATATATAGGAAAGTTAGATCTTTCCAATGCAGTATAAATACAAGCCTCACAATTATCTCCTTTATCACTCTGACATACAATAATAGGTCATAATTGAATAGTTGAAGAAATCAACGGAAAAAACAAAGAAAACAAAACCAAAACCTAAGATTTTACCTACAAGAAAGCATGCATCAAATAAATGAATCCAAATATTATAACACACTCAATGTAGTAGGTTGAAAAGAAATAACGTTACAAGACAATGGTGACAAAGAAATTTCCAACCACAATGTCACTACGGGGATTCAAAACCCTTAAACAATATTACAAATCCACATATTCAAAGTAAATTTGAGGGTGACATGTGTTGGGTTCATGAATTGGCATATTTTTACCACCTTTTTCCTTACCTTTTTGTCCATTTTGTTATCAATAATCACATTATTTTCATCTATTATCATCCTATCTTTTGACTCAGATCATCACTCTAATCCATTAAATTTTTCTTTCATTTAAGAGGGAATAGTTTTTTTTGGGTGCTTTACTAATAATGTATTAAGAAAAAATTCTATGGGATGAACCAAATAACCTAAGAGTAGGTATTGACCTAGGATGTTATTACTTCACCATGTTGATACTATGGAATTTTACAATGTTGCTACTCCATTATGGTGTTCCTCTAATATAATCAGATGTTGTTACTCTATTGTTTCATTACCCCCAAAATTATTAGTGCTATTTAAGGCTATCATTTTGTGTTTTTTTACTCAATAAGAAGTGTTGGTCAATTCAATCTAAGGTGATAGAAATAATTCAACTTTCCTTGGCTAGTTTTGGGCACAAGTATTATGATTTCTAATCTTTTAGTTGTTTTTCTAATTAAGGCAACCATTTGTGGCATAAAACTTTATTTGTATATGAATTTTTCTAATCGATTATAAAAAATACTCTATTAAATTGCTTGAGAATCAAAATATTCTCAAGACTATTCATATTTTATTCCTTATGGAGATTATATGTGAAGGGGGTCCTTTAAAACAGGGCCCCTTGCCCCAAAAGGGGTGTTGGCATTATTTTTCCTCAAAACTACTAAACTGTATCTTTTTCCTGAATTAATGAAAGACTTAGTAAGTTTGTGGTTTGATTTATGATTCATTGTTAGGTTTTATGCCATGCATTTTTCTCCAACTCCCCACTGAGGAGGAAGGGCCCTCCTCTTTAGCAGTGATTGTTGTGATTGTATATGTAATATGGTTATTTTATTTGTTTAGCTTGTCGGTTATTATTTCATATTTATTATTATTTAATTGTTGAATTTTTGATTTTTTTTCTCATGTTAGTCTGTAGATAATGTTGAATACACATCTCTTTTACTCAACCATAGTCATTATATACTTGTGTTGATTTGTATTGTTACTATTGTTGTAGATTATTGTTATTAATTATTATCACCATTTGTTGTAGAGAATATTTCATACATTGTTATTACAAATTTCTTTGGTAGTTTGATATTGATATCCGTCATTGCTCCCAACCCAATGATATTAATGTATTTTCAGTGGTAACATTTTTTTAGTGATTCTAGATTGGTTATGGTGCTTGAATGATTTTCAGTTTGGTGTTGCAAGATTGGTAAGTGATTTTCGAATGGTTATGGTATTTGAGGGATTTCATTAATGCAAGGGATTTACTTGTGAGAGTAATTATGATTTTCAAAAGGTTGTGTTGAGTGTTATTCCTTTCCTATAAGAGTGCTTATTATTTCTAGCATTATGTGGTGAGTGTCAATCTTTTCATGCAAGTGTGGTTGCAATAGTTTGGTTTTAAATTTCAAATTCATGTGAAGAGTGAATTCAATTCTTGCAAGTGTGAATTAGTTTATGATAATAATTTATATTTAGTTGAATGGTTTTGTTCTTGTTTAGGATGCATATTATGCAAATACGTACTAGGAGGTAATCAATGTCAATTTAATGACTGTTTCCTACATATGCAGTGCATGAAAACCTTGAAATTAAAAGACTTACCCTAGTTGATAATTTATGTTAATGTGGATGAGTTGTTTTAATAAGACAATAAAAATCTCCAACATTTTGGTGTTACTTCCAAGGGGGTTATTAAAGGTGAAAAACACAAATGATATTGTTTCTCTTGGAGATGCAATGATAGGGAATTAGGATATGTAGAATGCATGAATAAAGAAGAAGAGAAACTTAGTTCCCAAAAAATATTAACCTTTAAAAAAGAAGAGGACATGGAGGAAGAATAAATAAAAATTTAAGATGGGTAACATTCGTCCAAGAAATGATTTCGAAAGCAGAAACAAAATCATTTTATTCAAGAGTGAATTCCCTGACGACATGACCCAAAAATCATCTACCTTAGGAATAATTTCTCAAGGAATGAAATATCAAGGGTCATCTTCCAAGGGATAAAAAATTTGGAATATGAAATCCCATGAGTCCTTTGTCTTGAAAGAAAGTATGCAGACTTATCCCCATGTCGAATCATTTGCATCAACAACAAATAATGAATACAAAATACTTGATAGAAGGATGTGGGGATACAAATGAACAAAATTTGGAACAGCAAGACCCGACCTTGGAGGATGATCAACCCCTTGATAACTCTATCCCATATTGGTGAAGTACTATAAGGCACCTTGAGTAGCGATCAGAAGGACCTTTGCAGCTAGGGAAACTTTTCCGGAGACAGTGAGTAGTTGAAGCACCTTGGAAAAACCTCCAAATTTTGTGGGAAAACCTAATGGTGAATGTAAATGCATATGATACAACCACTAAATTTGAATTCCCTATTGGAAACATTCCTAGATAAGCTCCAATGAAGAACATTTATCTTTCATCTCTTCCAAATTTTCATGGCATGACCAATGAAGACCTAAGCACTTCCA
The DNA here is from genome assembly GCA_000404065.3 of Pinus taeda. NCBI lineage: Eukaryota > Viridiplantae > Streptophyta > Pinopsida > Pinales > Pinaceae > Pinus > Pinus taeda. Next base: position 99,616 of record APFE031616659.1, read on the forward strand.
TTTTTGAAAATTTGATGTTTTCTTCCATAGCTATGAATAAACTTCAGATGAATAGAAGTTGAATTATTTCCCTAACACCTTGAAGGGAGATGCATTGAGATGGTTTATGGGATTCGGTGGTGATTCTATCTCTTGTTGGGATGATATGAAGAAAACCTTTCTAGGAAAATATCAAGATTATTGTAGAACTAGATACAAAAGGGAGAAACTTTTCAAAATGTCCTAGAAAGATGATGACAATTTAGAGAATTATATTGAGAACCTCCAATATAATTTGCAGACGTATAGACATAATGATTTGGACAAAAACATTTCAAAGAAAATTCTTACCTTGGGAATGAGGAATGATTATGTGGATATGTTGAATCTCACGATAAAGGGAGACACATCAAAGGATACTTATGATGACATAATCTCACTTTTGTTAAAGATCTCAAGAGGATCACTAAGGAACAAAAATTTAGCATGAGATGCCTCTTCTAGGATACAAAAATTATCCAATGGCAGAATGATAAGGCCAAAAATCAGTAATTTGTTTGAAAATTTTAAAACTTATATTATTATGTATTTTAATTCACAATTGGATGTTTTGTAGGATAAATGGAAGCAAGTTGGAGATAAAATGGAATTGTTGATATTCTACTCCAATTGTAGGAAGAAAAATCCCCTTTGAGAGTGCCCACTTAACAATGTACAAATTTGTGGTATCTTCAAGAAGGACCACTGGAAAAAGGATTTCCCATCGTTGCTAAGATTAAAATAATTATCCAAAGAATCAGGTGAGGATATTGAGCCATCATATTTTATTGGCTCCAAGAATCCATGGCAATCTTGACCATTAGGTATAGCTCAAGACCCATCATCATCTTTCAATACTTGGACTAACATGTATAATCTTTAGCACAATATCACATAATTCAGTGGCGGTTTCCTAGTCCTCCTTTGACTTAGCACCCACCACCATGGACGTAGTAGATTTCTCTCCCGAGTTAGATATTATCATGGCCTTAAGGATAGAATCGAGCCACTTTTATAGGGTAGTTCCTTATGCAAACTCAAATACTTGTGCAACAGAAATAGCTACAACTCCCTTCCAATACACCACCAAGTGATCCTACCCTCCAACCCCAACTACCTATGGAATCTAACCCAAACCCAAACAATAAGGTAGTGCAGCGAGTTGAAGCACATGTATTCCTCACTTATTGCATCTTCCTCGTTAAATATAATGAAATACACTTGAGATCAAGGAGAGTAGTAAATTTAAGAACTTCTCTAGTTATTACAAAAGATGAAGAAGAAAACTCAGCTCAAGAAGATGTAGAAATTCCCACCTGTAGATCACTGATAATGTAATAGACTAAAGCAAAATACTTGATCTACTTCTAAAACCAATTTAGTGGAATCTTAATCGAACATGAGCAACATCAATAAGAACACATATAACTGATATGGATAAATCAATCACACATAACACATAAGATATAACAAGGGGAAAGCCTCAGCCTAAAACCCCAACTCTGTGTTATCATACAAGTGGAAATATAACTAGTATTACAAAAAGAATCAACTTAAAAGCTATCCTACTCTCTCTTCAATACCTCTGCTACTCATAGACAGTCAAAGGCTTCTATATAACCTCTGGTCTGCCCTCCAAGCCTCCTATTTCTTTGCGCAATTCTGATTGGGGTCTAGTGCAGCCACTTATATGAATTGGCCTGTTCACACACTCACTAACCTCTGATCCAACTACGCAATCCTGAAGGAGATAAATCCTCATCATGGATGAGCTTCCTTTATAGGAAAAGTATTCATCCAACTGATAGTACACTGTCCCTTGTCTGATCTCAACTGGGTCTTTGTCTAAATTGACATGCATGAGTGATTCATGAGAGAATCTTCAGTTATCTGAAGTACAACAGTTACATGCATGCAAGCATTAACTAACTGAACTCTAATTAATTTAACAAACTGTTAAATCAATCTAATTGGACGTGACTCAGTTAACTGATCCAACTAATTACAACTCATCCTTATCTCTTTAACTGATGGAGAAATTCCTCAATTAATAAATAAACTATTGCATGTCCTCACATAGACTTCAGGTTTGATTTTCCTTAACTAATTAACTCAAGATGAATTAATTAATTAATTTACAAACTACTGTTAATATCAAATTTGAATTTCACTTCCTATTTTTAGTCTAGGGACTGACTAAAATAGGAATCCATCCTGAACTGCTAAAAATAGAATGCTATTTTTAGCACTTCCACTTTTCATTCCTTGTTGCTCAATCCAACACTGTTACCCAAACTACTATTTTTAATAGTGCTATTTTTTGCACTTCTATTTTTAGCACTTCTTACTGCCATTTTTCAACACTCCCTCTCAACAAGAAAGGCTTCCTCTCAAACTTGATCCTATACCTTTGGAATGTTCTGCATGCAACACTTCTACCAAGTGTGGTTGCTCCAAAAACTCTAGGAACAAAAAAAACTCCCCACGGACCTCTCTGTTGGGCTAGAAACATACTCGGATGTTGAAGCTCTACCTGTTGCTAACAAGTGCTCCCTCTCTAACCTTTGAGCTACTGCAACACTCCATGCATCTCGCACCATTACACACCTCTCTGTGCCATCCTGCACTGGTGCAACACTCCTGTGCCTCTCACATTGTTGTAGCCTGCTAGCTCTACACAGTCCCAGGAATCCTACACTGTAGCTCTCTCTGCTGCTCCATCTACATCTGTCTCTACCCAATCATCCAGTCCTGCTACTCCTCATCAGGGCTCTCATAGCAAAGTCAAATCAAAGAGGTTGGGTACCTCAAGGATCCTGCCCCTCCTCCTTGGGATGATCACTCCACATTGCCCCACCTCCTACCTGGAGGTATGGCTACATGTGATCCCTCAGCCCACCTGGCTCAAAGATTCCCCCTACTAGAGGTCTCTGTATGAGTAGATGTATCTACTTGATCTCCTCTCAGCTTCCCCTATTGTGGCTACTCCACAACCTCCTAAAGCTGCTACACCAATGGTGGCTCCTCCACAATCGTCTGAGACTTCTTCTGGAGCTACATGTTGACAGGTAATATACTATCCCTCTCAACCACCAAGTCTCCATCAGTTTCCTTACTTCTCAAGGCTTTGCATGCATCTTGAACCTCAAGAGCATACAGGTTCTTGACCTGTGAATCAATCTACTTCACCTGTCTAGTGATGATGTGTCTAAGGAAAACCTTTCCCTTACTGAAGACTACATCATAGTCTTTGTCTTCCAGCATCGCGATCAACATCAAGTTTCTCTTTAGTCATGGTACATACTTGACATCAGTCAAGGTAAGGCGAGCTCCATGCTCCCTCTAAAAAATAACTATGCCTACACCTAAGACACTATACTTTTCATCATTACCCATCGTTGTGAGTATTTAGAGATCTTTCTCCTCCAAAGTACTGAACAAACTCTTATCTCTGGTCATGTGGAAAGAAGCTCCACTGCCAAGAAACCAACGACTTCCCACCATGGATGAAACCATGCATGCGAAGAGTGTGAAATCCAACTCGAACTGTGAAGCAATAGCCTCACCTTTAGATCCTTCCCTGGATCCCTTCTTGGATTTCCTCTGTGGACAATTTGTAGCAAAATAGCCCACCTCATGACATTGAAATCATTGCACTTTTGATTTGTCAAACTTCTTCCCAACATGGGACAAACTAGATTCAGAAAGAGAAACCTTCTCCTTCCCTTTCTTCCCCTTACTCGCTAAGGCATAGTGTTCTTCATCCTCCATGGATGAAGAACCATCTGTGGTGCTTCTTCTTATCTCCTCCTACATCAAATCTGACCAAAGTCATTCCCAATCTGGTAGTTTCTCTCTTCCATGAACCGAGTCTTGGTAGCTATGCCAGCTCTTAGGAAGACCGAGGAGTGCAAGACTCACCATGTCATCATTAGTGTCACGATCTCTACACTTCCAAGATCATACCTACATGAGGTGAGCTTGTTCAGATACATAGAGATTGAGTCACCCTTTTCACACTTGATCTTTCGAAGTTTGTCCTTTAGCGCTAGCTTCCTTTGATCACTGCTATTCTGATAAAGATCTTTCAATGTTTTCCACTTCGAAAATGAAGTCTCCTTCCCATGGAGGCTCGAGACAATGTGATCTTGAACTTCCTCTAGGAGGATTCTCCTTTCTCTAGCCACACTTTTTTTCCATTCCGCTAGTTGAGTAGCATCAATTGGCTTCTGGACTTCTTGATCACTGAATTCCTTTAGACCATTCTTCTAATACTGCCTCCATGCGAACCTTCCAGGCTATATAATTCGAACTGCCATCAAGGGCATATTCGAGTCTCAAACCACTGAACGCAATCGATGAAATAGATGTGATAATAACTCTATTCAATATTCAGAAACCAAAAACTTCAACTTCTCCCTTCTTGTATATTGTTTTTCCTTGATCACCTGTGCTTTGATACCATGTAGAAATTCCCACCTGTAGATCACCTGATAATGTAATACACTAAAGAAAAATACTTGATCTACTTCTACAACCAATTTAGCGGAAGCTTAATTGAACAAAAGAAAAATCAATAGAACACATATAATTGATATGGAGAAATCAATCACACATAACAGAGAAGATATAACCAGGGGAAAGCCTCAACCTAAACCCCCAACTCTGTATTATCATACAAGTGGAAATATAGCCAGTATTAGAAAAAGAATCATCTCAAAAGCTATCCTGATCTCTCTACAATACCTTTGTTGCTCATAGACAGTCAAAGGCCTCTATCTAACCTCTGGTCTACCCTCCAAGCCTCCTATTTCTTTGCCCAATTCTGATTTGGGTCCAGTGCAGCCACTTGTGTGAATTGGTCTATTCACACACTCACTAACCTCTATTCCAAGTACGCAATCCTGAAGGAGATAAATCCTCATCATGGATGAGTTTCCTTTATAGGAAAAATATTCATCCAACTGATAGTACATTGTCCCTTCTCTTATCTCAACTAGGTCTCTGTCTGAACTGACATGCATGAGTTATTCATGAGAGAATATTCAGTTATCTAAAGTACAAAAGTTACATGTATGCAAGAATTAACTAACTGAACTCTCATTAATTTAACAAACTATTAAATTAATCTAACGGGACTTGACTCAGTTAACTGAGCCAACTAATTACAACTCAATATTACAACTCATCCTTATCTCTTTAACTAATGGACAAATTCCCCAATTAATAGATAAAGTGTTGCATGTCCTCCCATAGACTTCAAGTTTGATTTTCCTTAAGTAATTAACTTAAGATGAATTAATTAATTAATTTACAAATTGTTGTTAATATCAAATTTGAATTTCCCTTCCTATTTTTAGTCTAGGGACTGATTAAAATAGGAATCCATCCTGAACTACTAAAAATAGAATGCTATTTTTAGCACTTCCATTTTTCATTCCCTGTTGCTCAATCCAACACTAGTACCCAAATTGCTATTTTCAGCAGTGCTATTTTTTGCACTTCTTTTTTAGCATTTCTTGTTGCCATTTTTCAATAAAATAATCCTTAATTCAAGAATTATTAGAGGAATAATGTGTAATAGAAAATCATGTTGAAACTCCTATAATAGTCGAGGTTGTTGTTACTATTGGAGTTGTTAGAGCCTAGATTTACCTCAGGCTTAAAAGGTAGAATCCAGGGCCAACATCAAACCACGCTCAACCTCATAGCTAGCCCTACGAGGATAGGAGAGGGCTCTCTCCAGGTCAATCTAAGCAAAGAATAATCGATGGGGCTTGAGATGACTGAAATAACAACTAATTTTAGGCTAGGTATGAAGTCCAAGGATTTGACTTGATTTTTTGGGGGTTTTGTTGGAAAAAGGGAAAGGAAAATTTGGGTCCGGGGATGAGGCCAAATTTTTGCAGAGTTCCGGTTGGGGAAAGGTAGGTAGTATTTTTTATGCTTTAGATTAAATGAATGGATTGAAAATACTGTTGAGGAGCTGAAGAGGGCAAGAGGCTGTAAGAATCCTCTCCAAACAGATGAAAACATGTAAAACTAAACAAAAGTTTAAGGCAGAGCACAACAAGCCAATGAATTCTACCTTTGTCACTCAATTTGTTTAATTTCAGAAGAAAAGAGAAGGGAAATGGCATACATGAAACATCAATGAACTTACAATTACATGAAGATAAACACCATCAAAACAAAAAGCCACAAGGATCCAATAAGTGCTGCAAACCCCTGGTCTTTCCTTTGCCAAAAATGCAGAAATCAAATGTACAATGAAGTGTCAAGCAATCCCAAGTGTCCAACCATGAAAATGACTGAGAAATTACATGATATAAACAATCCTAACTCCTTCCCATGCCTCTAGGGGTCTAGCTCATCATTCTAGGAGTTGTTTCAACCATATCTAAACAAGGCATTGAGATCTAGGCAATCAAACAACTTGCCTTTATATGGAAGGAAACTGATTCATTCATTTAATTTTCACTTTTTAGTGAATGAATCCTCTAGAAAAAGTAAATATCTACCAAAATTACATCATGGTAGATCAAGAGTTACATGAAAAAGTGAAACTAGTCAAAACTGGGCAAATTTCTGAGCTGAAGAGTGAAAAATAGGCCAAAATTCTCTATGCGTCGCGCCCAAAATCCCTATGCGTAGCGCAACTTCGGAGCTAATTTTGAGGCCCTTTCCAAAGTCAAAATTGAGCTTATGATAGCTCGTTGGAAAGCCCTGCCTGTCTACTTTCCAACCCTAGTGGAATTTCTGGATTTGGTGTCCATTTTCCCCTCCAAAAATCAAATGTCCCAAGACTGCTTCTTGTGTGTCAAAATAGGAGCAGTGAGGTCATTTTTTGAGTGTTTTTGACCTCTTTGAGGGCCCAAAACCTGCCCAAATTTCTTGGAAATGAAAAAGAAACCATAATTTTCATGCCAAATCTTGAAATGAAAATTTTTTATAATTTGGAGCTCCCTAGCAAAAGCGAGCGCCACGTGGCACGGCGCATAGGGAGGAACACCCTGTGTTAAAAATTTATGTGCGTAGCTCCGTTTTACAGACTAGTTTTGAGGACCTTCCCACAGTCCAAATTGGGCACAGGATAGCTCGTTAGAAATAGTATTGATTCTATTTTCCATCCCAACTCTAATTTTTCAACTTGGAGCTCATTTACCCTGTCAAACGTCAAATCTTCCAAGACTGGTCAAAATGTGCCAAATGAGGCTGCCTCAGGGCAGAGTGTTGTTGTAGTCAACTTTTGAAGGTCTTCCTCAACTCCAAATTGAGCTCATGATAGCTCATTGGAAATCTATTTGTGTCTACTTATCACTTGACTCAACATGAAAGTCATTTGACCAACCAAGCTAGGAGAAACCTTGAGTTTCCCAAGGTCACCTCAGAGGTGCACCAATTCTCCTAAGGCAACTGTATTTTTGACATTTCTATAAAACCATGAAACTTGTGTAAAAAGTGAACGAGTTTTTTCTTCCTTGGCCTATTTGGGACAAAAAACTTTCTCATTTTTTCCAAATTCATCTCTCCTTGCTCAGAAACATCATTGGAGTAAAACCTATCCCGATGTGTGTGTTAACCTCCTGCTGCAGCAGGTTACTCATCTTTCATGATTGACATTTTTACATGCCAAATATGTCATTCTTTGCATGTTGCAATGTTCCATATTTTCTAACAGAAGTCAAAGAAGGATTCCATGAGAATGTGCCAGTTCAAGGGCCACTGCTGTGTTCCAATTTTGATGTACTATTCCATTTTGAAGAACTTTCGGTTAAAGGGAGGTCCAAACAATTTAATCTTGGTCTCCCTAGGTTTCAATTTTCTGTTTTAGAATATAGAGAATCACCATCTGTCCAAACAACTTAATCTTGGCAGATTCCTAGATAGGTAGAGAAGCAAGGGTGCTCAATAGCCTAAGTTGAGCCCTGGATGAAATAAGTGTAGATATAGATAGGAGGACAGAAAAAGAAAAAGTTGAACAACTGGGTCTGCAAGTCTAAGTGCACCCAAACCAAAAAGAAGAGAAAATGGTAGGTAAGTAGGATTGTTAGGTAGTTTTGAGGTTGCAAAATGTTGATTTGTGATCAATTTCATGTTTTCAAGTGTCATATCTTTTCAGGTCACAATTATTAGGAAGTGGCCATTTGAAGGACTCAAGCGAGGCATGTCTAACTCCCCCTTCTTCCTCCTTCCCCAAATCATTCACTAACCTCCCAAAGAGGTCAAGATCTGCTTGATATCTCTTAGCTTCACCATTTTCATATCAACTGCCTTGGTAAAGATCTACTTTGACCAAGGAATACTCATACTCCCGTTATAAATCATTTTTCCCCTTAAAAAGCCTGAGATTCACATACTTAGCGCTTTCTTATCACCTGTCATATTAACTACTAACTTTTATTATATAAGCTCCCTATCTATTTCCCCCTTCCACTACTAAAAACTATGTTAATAACTCCCCTATATATTTATCCCTTCCCCCCTGGTTGAAAGATAACCATAAGTACACCCGGGAATTGTTAAGTTTGTTTGAAACATAGCAAGAACCCTTATCTTGCCCCTTTAAAACCATCTTCCAATGCAATGGACTCCTTCCAAAGCATGAAATTCTTCTTTTTAGGTTATCAGACCCTCCCGAGGCCTCAAATACTTTTCAAAAATGTATATACCTTTCTTCCGATTGCATTAATCCTCACTGACTGCCTTAATATTCTTTCGATTCCTTTGGATTCCCCTCCGACGCGATCATCGCTATCGCATGACCTCAAGGTAATGTTGCTCGTTCTTGCCCTTCCCGATGGACACTCCGCCGATACCATTTCACAAATTGGCATATCGCAATACTATATGCCACATATATATGCCCCCTCCCCTTTTTGCCGATGCGATAACACAAGTCAGAAATCGGTGGTCGCAAGAATCATGTTCCCTAAAATACATACCGCTTCCTCTTGCCCCAATGCGACATTTCCATCGCATCGAAGGAGCATATCGCATAAAAAATGCTTCCTCGCCGCGTGCCTCCATTCATTCATATATTTCACTTAAAACATGATTTCTCATTGAGACAGGTTTCACTGCAAGTTCATCGCAGATCGCATCATTTCAGTTATAGCTATCGCATCGCAAAAACATATAAGGCACCGCACCATTTAACACCCTACCACGTCACCCTGCCACATCACCCCGCTGACATCATCCGTCGTACCAAGACCCACCGCTGATGTCATGCTGACGTCACCTGCCAAAGAAGGGCGCGCAAGCGCGAAAAAGCATCTTAGGAGGCCTGGATTCAAATTCTGAGGCAGTTTTCGATGCATGATTAGCGCTTAGCTAATCACGCATCGCTACAGGAAATGGGCCAAATTGGAGAATCTTTAGGGAATCTTTTGATTCCATAGCCGTTTTTGCGCCGAAAAGAGCAGAAAAGACCCGATTTTGCAGTTTTTAAACGTATCAGAAGAAAGAGAAAGACCTGGTTCAGGCATTAAAGAGTATCAGAGCAGATGTGAAGCCAAAATCCATGTCAAAAAGTATCAGTGTTGCGGCGAAGTGTATCAATGAAGATCTTCTCAGGGCTCGAGGTGAATAAAACATTAAAAGAAATACTTGAAAGTCAAGAAGCAGTTAAGGAACCATTCAAAGCTCATCATCACAATGACTGCACATTAAAACTCACATAAGATCAGTAGACCAAAGCTCAAAGCTCAGTTATTGCAACAACACTGCACCAAGTCACAGAGGGCACTACATTAATTCCTTTTGATCCAGCTGCTTCTGGCGCAGCTCAATAGATATTTTATTTGCATTTAATTTCAGCACAAGTTTAGGTTTAAAAAACTTTTTCCCGCATACCTGTTTAGGTCGGTTGTAATAAATACTTATGGATATTTTACCTATAAAGACAACCCTGAAAAATGTAACAAGGGTTGGTTTTTGTTGGTTGGATGTTTTGCTTGAGCAGAGACTCACATGATATATTTGATAATTTCTATCATCAAAGACTGCTTATGAGCTCGAAGAATGAATTGTGTATTGTGTTTAACGGTTGAAGAGTGATTGTGGAATTCTTGTGCTGATACATGATTCAATAAGTGTTTCTTACCTCTGTTCTTCCATTCATATATCATTATCTAAGTAGCAGAAAGAAATATTAGCTTAGAACTTGTTTAATTGCACTCTATGCTCAATTTCTGTTCTTTCTTTATGTTTTTCATCTATTTTAGGCATAAATATGAATTCCACCTGGCTCATAGTTGCCCTAATTCACCATGTATGACAGTTATCCAGGGATTCTTAACTGCCCCTAGATAGAGCTCATTTTCCTTCCCTCTGTTAAGCTGATTGAGAGATTCTAATTGCCTCTCATTCCTTACATTTCACTCCATCTCTTTAGCTTGAAGGTTGTTTCATGTGTAGCTACCTTGCTCCATATTCCTCTTGTGATCAAGAAAGCCTGCCTGCGGTCCTACTCCTTGACTCCATTCCCAATGGTTTGAAACTTATCACTCTATGCATGCCTCTCTGCTTGAACGCATCTTCCTTCCATTCAAACACCATCCAAACCTAAACAAAACCCACTGGACCCAATAGCTAGCATAAAATCATCATCAACAAAGCTAAATCATCAAGAGAGAGCCCTTTCTGATTACAGGTGGGCTAGAACCTATAATCCAAAGATTGGTTTGTGGTTACCTAGGTCGTATACCTTCAGGAGCTTAGGGACAACCTGAGTGATAACATAATGGTGACTCCACTGGGGACCTTCCTCAGATAATCTCACAAAACCAATCCGAAGCTCCGCAGAGGAAGAAACTGACCTTTAAAAAGTTTTGGTTTAACCTGTATTGTTAGAAAGATTCCCAAAAAACAAGCTAGAAGCTGGATCCCAAGAAGCATTCACGTTACACAAGATCAAATCCAGATCCGAACCCCCCAGTTGTTTTTGAAAACCGCAATATAATTCCTAAGATCATTAGAAAACAAGAGCAACAAGAAGGTTTGACTGCTTCCAGTCCTGAAACAGTGCAGCGTAGCCATTTTGCAACCCCTATTAAAATTTTGTTTCGCTCAAACCATACTTCCCCTTGTCCAACATCCACTTCTACAAACCATGTTCCCACACCTCCATCCACTGCGCATACCACCACTACTAATCCAAATATCCAAGTTGCCCTAGTTGTTCCACTTATCCCTATTGTTCCACTTATCCTTGTTAATATGGCGAATAGATATGCACCTTTACAGCTGCCTGCAAATCCCGGGGCTATGCCTCAGGATTACCAGACTAAAATTACCTATTTTGATGGCACAAATTCCTGCACATCCCTTCAGCATACAAAGAAAATGCAGGATTACTTTGAGAGTTATGAGATTGATGATGACAGTGTAAGAATGAAGATTTTTGTCCAAAGTTTGACCGGTGATGTCAGGACTTGGTTTAGAGCACTCCTAGCCAATTCCATAGGAGACCCAGAAGCCTTATATCAGTCCTTTATCAATAGATGGGAGAAAAAGAAAGACCCCTTGCACATATTATCTGAGTATGACACTATCAAATGAAGCCCTCAGGAAATTGTTTTGGACTACTGTGCAAGGTTCAATAATGTCTACAATGCGATACCACAGAACTTAAGACCTCCACCAGATCTTGCTTTGTACAAATTCCCTGATGGTTTTGATGCTGAAATGGCATATCAGTTAAGGGAAAGAGCCCCTCAAAGTCTTGCAGAGATGCAAAATGTTGCTTTTAGTGTGGAGGCAAACCTAATTGCCAAAAGAAACAGAGCTAGAACCGAGAGAAGAACTACCTTTAAGGAAGAACCCTCAGCCTTAGACCAGAAGTTGGATGCTATTATCAATGGCATGCATAGGCTGGTTGACAGAGTAGAGATTGTTGAGAGGAAATCCTCATGGGAAGGGCAACAACCCAACACCATAAGGAATCCAAACTTCAGGAAAAATCAAACCACAAATGCTGGAAGGGCTAGTCCCGACCATGATATTAGGCCTCCTTTCCAAGAAAACTACACAGAGGCATCCACATCCAGTGAGCCCACAGAAGAGATTCACGTGAACTTTATAGATTCGAAAAATGAGCAGCAAACCTTTCTTACTCAAGAAGACCAAGACTACCCTGATATAAAACAATTTCAGACCAAGACGAGAGAGTCTTTTGATTTTAAACAAGGTTATGATTCTGCTGTGTATGAGGTCCAAAAACAATATAAACTGAGAACAAGAACCATTGAAGTCCCTGCACCAACCAAAGCAAAGGACAACAAATAGCCTAATAAGATTAAAAGCAGGGTTGTCATAACTGAACCAGCTGATACTGTTGTCCCAAACCCGCATCAACTGTAGAGGACATATCACACATACGGCCTCATATTGATCAGCCTATACCTCCTTCTTCCTCAAAAGAAAATTTGAACAACATTCCAAAAAACCTTCCCAAGACAGAAATACCACAAACTATAATTCATCATAACATAGACAATCCAAAGGAAAACACGGAGCGTATTCTTGAAAAGGAGAAATATGCTACAATTAATGCAAAGATTCCATTAGAAAAACCATTCAATTTAGAAGCAGAGATTGGAAAACTTAGAATATCCATCCCCCTCTCAGAACTTGCCAAACATGATGTATATAGGCAACAAATTCAAAGATCACTTCAACTACTAGAGGTCAGGGATGATGTAAATGTTTTAGATGATACCCCTGAGTTGTTGTTTGGTCCATAAGTTAATGGAAAAACAACATATCGATCTGTTCCACCTTTTTATGTCAGTCTGCACATACATGAAAAAATCTTGCACAATGCTATGCTTGACTCAGGTGCCTCACACAATCTTATGCCCAAAGATGTGATGGAAAAGCTAAACCTTGATGTCACAAGACCCTACAAGGATCTATACTCCTTTGACTCAAGTCAAGTCAAATGCTTAGGATTAATCAAAGACCTTTGTGTGTCTTTAGTCCAATTTCCCAACAAGACAATCCTAATGGATGTAGTAGTTGCTGACATTCCAACAAAATATGGTATGCTCCTATCAAGATCATGGGGAGCAAAACTCCAAGGATCCCTTCAACTCGACCTCTCTTATGCCACTATATCTGTCTTTGGGCAACCAAAGAGACTGTATAGAGAAACACTAATGAAGTATGTGGTGAGTAGTGAGGAGATGCCCCAAAATTTTCCATTTTACTCAATCCAGTCTGATATGGATTCATTTATTCTTTTTAATGATGATAACGATCCTCCAACTGATAAGAGGCCTCTAGCTTCAGATCTAGAGACATGCATAAATGAAGAACCAGTTGCCCGTGCCCATGAAAAAGTCACAACAGTCAAGGCAGCCAGTAAACAAGAAGAACCTCCTCAAATTGAAATTCTAGATCTACCCAATCCTAAAATAACTGAAACTCTTGATACAAACCAAAAACAAGAAATTAAATGGTATTTAGAGTTCGATGGTTCTATCAACAAGTTAGGAGCAGGGGCAGGTGTATGGATTTACAATACACATGACAATCACGCAGAAGGCCATGCCTACAGACTAAATTTCAGATGTACCAATAACATGGCTGAGTATGAAGCTCTCCTCTTAGGCCTAAAACTGCTCAAAGTTCTAGGAGCTACAAAAGTGTCCATTCTAGGTGACTCCGATTTGATCATCCAACAAATGAAGGGAAACTTCGTTACTAATGACAATAGGATGAGGGCCTATAGGACTGCTACAACAGATATACTTAACACCTTCACTGAATCCGAGCTTGCCAAGATTTCTAGAAACCATAACATACATGCCCACAGCCTAGCCACTTTTGCTAGTACATGCAAGCTTCCCTTTGAGCCAAATCACCATTTTACTGCTGAGATAAAACATAGGCCCGCTATTCCTAACAATATTAGAGATTGGCAAGTATTTGAAAATGATGCCCACATTAACAATTTCCTCACTCTTGAGGGTGAGTTTTCAAATTTAGACATTGACATGGAGGCCGTGAACAATTCCCAACAACAAACAAATGAAAATCAGCACGCTGTAACAGCTGCAACAACAAAACAAATCCTGAACCCAACTGTTTTTGACAATGCAAACATAGAACAACTGAAACATATGCATTTAGAGGAAACCGCCAAAGCAGAGGCTGAGTTCATTGATCTGAAGAATAATTTTTTGCCTGCTGGCCTTACTCCATTAGAAGATATGTTTGATGAAAATGATGTGCCCAAAAAGACAAAAATGGAGCCTTTATATGCTGCTATAGAATAACACAACATAGGGACAACAGAACAACCCAAAATGATTAAATTAACTAAAAATCTGCCCCCTGATCAAAAGCCAAAGTATGTGGATTTGTTCAAAGAGTTCCAAGATGTATTTTCTTGGAGTTATGAGGACTTGAAGTCCTATGACACCTCAGTGATTCAACATACCATTCCCTTAAAACCAAATCAAAAACCATTCAAGCAAAAACTTAGAAGAATAAATCATATGCTTCTTCCCCTCATTGAGAAGGAAGTAAAGAGAATGTTTGAAGCAGGTATCATAGCACCCATCAGATTCTCTGTATGGGTATCTAATCTGGTTCCCACAAGGAAAAAATCAGGTGAGATCAAATTGTGTGTAGACCTAAGAAACTTAAACCATGTTTCTTTAAAAGACCACTACCCTTTGCCTAAAATGGACCACATCTTACAAAGAATAGTGGGTTCTTCTAGAATTTCTTTACTAGATGGATTTTCAGGTTTCAATAACATACTTGTTCACCCAGATGACCAAGACAAGACAACCTTTACCACACCCTGGGGAACATTTAAGCATGTTAAAGTTCCTTTCGGACTAAAGAACACTAGTGCCACCTTTCAAAGAGCAATGGATATTGCATTTGCCAAGGAAATCCATGAATTCCTTGTTGTCTATCTTGATGACTTAACCCCTCTCTCCAAATCTGATCAAGAGCACCTCAAACACTTAAGGCAGATCTTCATGGCATGCATGGAATATGGCATTTCCTTGAACCCCAAGAAGTCCTTATTTGGCCTTGAGGAAGGTAAGTTGCTAGGCCACATCATCTCAAAAGACGGTATCAAAATCGATCCAGAAAGAATTCAAGCAATCCTTCAAATTCCATACCCAAGAAACATAAAAGAGTTGCAAGCATTCCTTGGAAAGATCAATTTCCTAAAGAGATTCATCCCAAACTTAGCAGAACTGATAAGACTGTTAAGTAATATATTAAAAAAGGATGCCAAGGTAAGATGGTCTCTGGAAACCAAGCAGGCTTTTGAGAGTATCAAAGTTGCCTTGACTCAAACGCCCATACTCACAAGTCCGCAGTTTGATAAGGATTTTGTCATCTTTTCCTTTGCTTCAGACCACACCATAGTTGTTGTCCTTTTGCAAAAGGATGACCAAGGAAATGAAAAACCAATCGCATTTTTTAGCTGAGCCTTAAGAGATGCACCCTTAAAATACCAAATCATGGAAAAGTAGGCATATGCCCTTGTTAAAGTAATCAAAGATTTCCGAGTCTACATTTTGTATTCACATGTGATTGCCTATGTCCCAAATTCTGTTGTAAAAGACATACTAACTCAAGAGGGACTGGAAGGCAAAAGAGGAAAATGGATTGCCAGTATTATTGAATATGACATTGAGATAAAACCCACAAAGTTGATAAAGGGACAAGGTTTATCCAAGCTAATGTCTGAAACAAATCTTCAGGCCTTAGACATCAACCAGCTGGACAATGAACAGGAGCTGGCGACTCCACAGATCAGTGAAACCTTTTTACAATCCCCATGGTATGCCGATATTTTCTATGTATTTTTAAACTTGTGTGCTCCCTCAAGATTGTCCAGAACCAGAAAATATGTTTGAAGATGAAACTTTAAATTTCTGTGTCTTAGATGTGCCCTGTTTGGGAAAATCATGAAAGGAATACTGCGTACTGTTAACATAAATGAAACCAACAACATCATGAAAGAGTTCCATGCAGGGGACTGTGGAGGGCATCTATATTGGAAGTCCACTGCTGACAAGATTTTAAGGGATGGTTATTATTGGCCCTCTCTATTTGCAGATGTCAAAAAATTTGTTGTCTCATGTCACAAATGCCAAATCTTTGAAGGAAAAAGAAACCTGCTCCCTTTGCCCCTTAATCTTATCTCAACTGAACAACCTTTTCAACAATGGGGTCTTGACTTCATAGGTGAAATCCACCCCTCTTCTTCAGGCCAGCACAAGTGGATTTTAATAACCACCGACTATTTCACCAAGTGGATTGAGGCCATCCCATGTAGGCAAGCCAATGACTCCACTATTATCCGGTTCCTTGAAGACAATATCCTTTCTAGATTTGGCTGCCCTGAGAAAATCATCACTGACAATGCTGCTGCTTTCAAATCTAGAAAGATGATCAACTTCTGCCATAAATTTCACATTACCTTGGGTCACTCTTCATCTTATTATCCTCAAGGTAATGGCTTGGCTGAGTCATCCAACAAAAGTCTCATCAACATCATTAAGAAAGTGCTGGAAGAGAACAAAAAGAATTGGCATAGGAAGCTCACAAATGCCCTGTGGGCAGACAAACTTTCAACCAAGAAATCCATTGGGATGAGGCCTTATGAGCTAGTATATGGCATGGAAGCCAGATTTCCTTCATCTTTGGGCATTCCCACTATCAAACTATTACAGGAGATTCAGGCTTAACCAAATGACATCCAAAGAAGAATTAATAAGACCATTCACCTCGAACAAACCAGAGAGCAGGTGTATGAAAGAGCTCAAATTTTGCAAGAGAAGCTCAAAAATATGTTTGACAAAAGAGCCAAGGCTGAGGATTTATGTGTTGGCAGCAAAGTTCTGAGGTGGGATTCACGAAGAGAAAACAAGGGCAAACATGCAAAGTTTGATTTTCTTTGGAAAGGTCCATTCATGATCAGCGCTGTGCAAGGCAATAAAACATATTTTCTCAAATCTGAAGATGGCAGCACAACTGAAGAGGGCCCTATAAATGGCCGAATGTTGAAACATTATTGAGATCCTTTAAAGGGATACAATGCCCTTGTGTATATATTTGTATATTGATGTTTGTATATATGTCAGCACTGTCCTTTTTATGTTTGTATAAGCAATATGGTTGCTTGGAATCGGGCAGCGAAGTTATGGAGACAGAGCTAAGGCAGTCCTCTATTTTAATAATCAGTCACGATGTCATTCTCAGGAGAAACAGTGCAGCAAATTTTATAAGGCACAGCCCGTGCAAATCATCCATTTCAAAAGGCTCTGTATTTTTGCATGGGTTTCAGCATAAGGGTACAACGAAATGTTGAGTGAAAGGAACAATAAAAATACAGAAGAATGCTCAGGACTAATTGAGATATATTTGAAAGCACTTGAAGGATTAAGGGATAGCGTCGTATTTTACAGCGATTCATGTTGGAAGGAGGTCGTGTTCAGAACTTTAAACTTCAATCACCTGACACCCAGCAAAAGGGAATGCTCGTGTTGATTCTCTGTTTTGAATCATATTGGAGATCGACACTCAGGGCAGTTTTGGACATTTAGAGCAACCATAACAAGATAAGAGCACTGCTGTATATCATAGAGAAATCAATTAAAAATGCTGCAATCAGGCTTCCACAACTTTGGTTAATAGCATCAAAAAGGAGGAACATTCTTGGTTTTACATCAGCAACCTTCTCAAAGACAGAGTTAAAGCCAAATGCCTCAGTTTTGATCCATGTATTGAGACTATTCCAAAGGGTAGTGCTCAGGTAACATTGTAGACAACATTAAGCACGCAGAAGAAAGCATGATATGCTATATAGTTCACAATAGTTCAGTTGGGGGTAAGTGTTGTTCTTTTTCCAAAGTTTCAATCATTTAGCAATTAACAGAAAGAAGTGTTCCTAGTCAATAGCAACAACAGAAGATCAAGGTAGTCTGTCCTGCTATTCTTGACTTTTCACAAGGAAAAGCCATCCCCAAGTGGAGCCACTGTTAGCCTCCTGCTGCAGCAGGTTACTCATCTTTCATGATTGACATTTTTACATGCCAAATATGTCATTCTTTGCATGCTGCAATGTTCCATATTTGCTAACAGAAGCCAAAGAAGGATGCCATGAGAATGTGCCAGTTCAAGGGCCACTGCTGTGTTCCAATTTTGATGTACTATTCCATTTTGAAGAACTTTCGATTAAAGGGAGGTCCAAACAGTTTAATCTTGGTCTCCCTAGGTTTCAATTTTCGGTTTTAGAATATAGAGAATCATCATCTGTCCAAACAGCTTAATCTTGGCAGATTCCTAGATAGATAGAGAAGCAAGGGTGCTCAACAACCTAATCTGAGCCCTGGATGAAATAAGTGTAGATATAGATAGGAGGACAGAAAAAGAAAAAGTTAAACAGTTGGGTCTGCAAGTCTAAGTGCACCCAAACCAAAAAGAAGAGAAAATGCTAGGTAAGTAGGATGGGTAGGTAGTTTTGAGGTTGTAGAATGTTGATTTTGATCAATTTCATGTTTTCAAGTGTCATATCTGTTCATGTCACAATTATCAAGAAGTGGCCATTTGAAGGACTCAAGCGAGGCATGTCTAACTCCCCCTTCTTCCTCCTTCCCCAAATCATTCACTAACCTCCCAAAGAGGTCAAGATCTGCTTGATATCTCTCAGCTTCACCATTTTCATATCAACTGCCTTGGTAAAGATCTGCTTTGACCAAGGAATATTCATACTCCTGTTATAAATCATTTTTCCCCTTAAAAAGCCTGAGATTCACATACTTAGCGCTTTCTTATCACTTGTCATATTAACTACTAACTTTTATTATATAAGCTCCCTATCTATTTCCCCCTTCCCCTACTAAAAACTATGTTAATAACTCCCCTATATATTTATCCCTTCCCCCCTCGTTGAAATATAACCATAAGTACACCTGGGAATTGCTAAGTTTGTCTGAAACATAGCAAGAACCCTTATCTTGCCCCTTTAAAACCATCTTCCAATGCAATGGACTCCTTCCAAAGCATGAAATTCTTCTTTTTAGGTTATTGGACCCTCCCGAGGCCTCAAATACTTTTCAAAAACGTATATATCTTTCTTCTGATCGCATTAATCCTCGCTGGGTGCCTTAATATTCTTCCGATCCCTTTGGATTCCCCTCCGACGCGATCATCACTATTGCATGACCTCAAGGTAATGTTGCTCGTTCTTGTCCTTCCCAATGGACGCTCCGCCGATACCATTTCGCAAATCGGCATATCGCAATACTATATGCCACATATATATGCCCCCTCCCCTTTTTGCCGATGTGATAGCACAAGTCGGAAATCGGTGGTCGAAAGAATCATGTTCCCTAAAATACATACTGCTTCCTCTTGCCCCGACGTGACATTTCCATCGCATCAAAGGAGCATATCGCATCAAAAATGCTTCCTCGCCGCGTGCCTCCATTCATTCATATATTTCACTTAAAACATGATTTCTCATTGAGACAGGTTTCACTGCAAGTTCATCGCAGATCGCAGCATTTCAGTTACCGCTATCGCATCGCAAAAACATATAAGTCACCGCACCATTTAACACCCTGCCACGTCACCCTGCTGACGTCATCTGACATACCAAGACCCACAGCTGACGTCACCCGCCAAAGAAGGGCGCGCAAGCGTGAAAAATAATCTTAGGAGGCTCGGATTCAAATTCTGAGGCATTTTTCGATGCGCGATTAGCGCTTAGCGCATCGCTACGGGAAATGGGCCAAATTGGAGAATCTTTAGGGAATCTTTTGATTCGCTGTTTTTGTGCCGAAAAGAGCAGGAAAGACCCGATTTTGCAGTTTTTAACCGTATCAGAAGAAAGAGAAAGACTCGGTTCAGGCATTAAAGATTATCAGAGCAGATGTGAAGCCAAAATCCATGTCAAAAAGTATCAGTGTTGCAGCGAAGTGTATCAGTGAAGATCTTCTCAGGGCTCGAGGCGAATAAAACATTAAAAGAAATCCTTGAAAGTCAAGAAGCAGTTAAGGAACCATTCAAAGTTCATCATCACAATGACTACACATTAAAACTCACATAAGATTAGTAGACCAAAGCTCAAAGCTCAGTTATTGCAACAGCACTGCACCAAGTCACAGAGGACACTACATTAACTCCTTTTGATCCAGTTGCTTCTGGCGCAACTCAATAGATATTTTATTTGCATTTAATTTCAGCCCAAGTTTAGGTTTAAAAAACTTTTTCCCGCAGACCTATTTAGGTCGGTTGTAATAAATACTTTTGGATATTTTACCTATAAAGACAACCCTGAACAATGTAACAAGGGTTGGTTTTTGTTGGTTGGATGTTTTGCTTGAGAAGAGACTCACACTATATATTTGATAATTTCTATAATCAAAGACTGCTTAAGAGCTCGGAGAATGAATTGTGTACTGTGTTTAATGGTTGAAGAGTGACTGTGGAATTCTTGTGCTGATACATGACTCAATAAGTGTTTCTTACCTCTGTTCTTCCATTCATATATCATTATCTAAGCAGCAGAAAGAAAGATTAGCTTAGAACTTGTTTAATTGCACTCTATGCTCAGTTTCTGTTGTTTCTTTATGTTTTTCATCTGTTTTAGGCATAAATATGAATTCCACCTGGCTCATATTTGCC
>APFE031616659.1:120896-134929 GCA_000404065.3 Pinus taeda
TTTCATGTGCAGCTACCTTGCTCCATATTCCTCTTGTGATCAATAAAGCCTACCTGCGGTCCTACTCCTTGACTCCATGCCCAATGGTTTGAAACTTATCACTCTATGCATGCCTCTCTGCTTGAACGCATCTTCCTTCCATTCAAACACCATCCAAACCTAAACAAAACCCACTGGACCCAATAGCTAGCCTAAAATCATCATCAACAAAGCTAAATCATTAAGAGAGAGCCCTCTCTAATTACAGGTGGGCTAGAACCTGTAATCCAAAGATTGGTTTGTGGTTACCTCGGCCGTATCCCTTCAGGAGCTTAGGGACAACCTGAGTGATAACAGTGTGGAGTAGGGGATTTGTCGAAATGAAGCGGGGATAGGGGGCTTCTAAATTCTTGAGGAAATTTTGGGAAGTAGGGAGGGATGCTAGGAAGTAGGGGAAAGTGGAATTTCAAATATTGAGTGAGGGGGAGGGGTCCAAAAGGGAAAAACACAGGCCTAGCCTAGAAAATAGGGTTTGTAGCAAGAAACTAGGGTTTGTGCGAAAATGAGGAATTCAGGGGATCTCAGTGATGGGAAGTGTTTAATAAGGTACATTAAGGACAGGGGAAGGTGTATGAACATCCGGATACAATTTTTGCTGATGATTTGACTATCCAAAAGAAATTGCCTTCAAAACCATAGGAGAGGGAAATGACCTTACCTAGGGGCAATTGAAGCATGAACAAGGCATAAAATAACCCAGTGGAACTTGGCATCATGATGGCAACCCCATGAATGATGGTACGTTCTGCCGAATGGTGACATGAAGCTCTTGGGAGAACCATTAGGTTTTGGGAATTTTAAGTATGAGACTAGGGTTTGGTGCATTTGGGATTTTGGGAAAAGGAACTTGGGATTAGGGTTATGTGAATTTGGGGAATAAGGAGAGCAAGGAAAATATGCAATAAGGGAGTGATGAGAAAAACAACCAAATACAAAACCCTAGTAGCAATCGCCTTTGCAAATTTTAAAGAGATAGGGTTTTCTTTCCTTAACACACTTCACCATGCAACAAACACCATCAAATTTAGATGAAAAGCAGTGACAGAAGGTTAAGCTACTTGAACAAGCGATAATCCACAAGTTTCGTGTGATTTGGAGCAAGATTTGGCAAGTTTCAGGCTTCTCAGCTATATGCGCCGCACAGCATGCCCTATGCGTCGCGCCTCACCAATGCGCCGCGACAAGTGCATTTTTACACTGCGGAAAACTGCCCGATGTGCCGCGCACGCCATGTGCGCTGCGACACTCAGGCTATGCACCACACTCTGCAACTGCAACACATTTTCGGCCTTCAACATGATTTCTTCACTCCTCCATGATTTGTCTTGGTTTCACTGATGTATCTTGGTGTGAATTTGGACTATTGGAACAAAAACAAATCTCTTATGACAGGGATTTTGATTTTTGATTTGGGCATACCCACTTTTGCAATTTTTTAAACCTTTGACACTTCACTCTAACTCTATTTGGCTCCCTTTATGATTTTCGGACTGATGATGAACTTCTTTGTCGGCTTTGCAAGAATAGATGGATAGAATTTTGACAAAGGTGACTAGGTCTGCGCTTGAAGATTTTAACAACTGAAAAAACTTTGGAAAATTACATGATATTTATTACAAAGGACAAAATGACAATTTTCCTCAAAACATAGTTTTGAAGAAAAGTCATGATCAAAGATTGCGATGATGAAACTTGCGATGAAAACTTATTTGGAAACGTCCCTCATGCATATGTTGGTATTATTTGACATTTTGAAGACTAAATTTGCGAAACCCTAGACCTAAGACTCTTTGCTAACCGAAAGACCATCCATGACTGTAAATGACTGCAAAACAGATACAAACGAACACAAAATAGCAAATACATAATCATGAGGGACATGAGTAAAAAGACCCTTCCTATCGTCAGATGATGGCATGCCCCTAACGGAATGCAGATGAATGGACTGAATAGGACACCTAAAAATGAAATGCAATAAGAGAGATTTTGATTGCTAACAGAGGGATGAAAAGACTGACTCTAACATTAGCTCCAATGGGGATGGTAGCTCCTTGGAGGTGCCAAGAACTGCAGATATTTGGGAGAGTAGACAGTGCCTTCATCCATTGGGCAATGGAGTCACAACACGAAAAATGACATTATACAGACTGACTCTGACTCAAGGCTAAAACTAAAAACCATAATAAAATCAAACATTACTAAAACATAACTAACAAACTGGAAAGATGCTCATATTTGAGCTTATTCATCAAACCTACTCTAATTGTTCTTTTGACCAATCGATCAAGTGAAATGGAACAGCCAATGCAACAATGTAAGAATCCTGGCTGCTATTTGAATTCTCCGCAAGTGCTCGCTTAGGAACAACAAGAGAAAACTACTGAACGACAACTCCCATGGAAAGTCGGAATCAAGTTGGCTGCTGATAAACTTGCAAAGAATGAATTTACTGGATGACTTTAAGAATAATGTGAAAGGATCTTCATAAACATCACAATTTATTTCTATTAACACATTACTGCTCTAGTCCAAGTAATCTTCATAGCTGGTTATTAAACTTTTCCTCACATCTGCACTGTCTTTCTCTGATGATTGTAGCAAGTTGTCAAAAGGATCCTGAATTTCGTGGATAACCAAACTCTGTTGCTAATTCCAAATAGGAAAAAAGTCTCCTTTATCAATCTCTTCATATGACTGCAAACTTTGATTTGAGCTTTGTAATGAAAAATCAGTTAAACAAGATAATGAAGGTAACCTTTGAATCACATTATTATCAACATTCTCTTCTGTCAAATGGTTAGCTAATGGAGAAGAACGGTTACAACAAACATAATCCAACACATGAGCAATAGGATCATCAAAAACTTGAGAAGACTGCTGCAATGTGTCCATTGAAACTGTATAACATCCTACTGGCTGTTCAGCTTTTTCTTTAGAGATATTACGAAGTTTCTGCCTTATAAACTGAAATGCTTCGAAACAAAGGGTACAGAATCCTCTTGCATCATTAAATCATGTATTTCGGCTGCCACACCTTCATCTGTAATCTGACCTTCATCCTCAACATTAAAACTGAGAGACTGTTGATTTCCTACAGGCTGCTCATTCGAAGATTTACTGTGCAATTTACCCTTCAAAAACTGAAATGATTCAAAACAGAAAGGTAGGGAGTCATCCTGTATCATTTGATCATATGTGCTAGCTTCCATGTCTTCATGTGCAACTTGACAATCAATGGCATTTGGGGGTTGGAAATCTGAATATGAGAAGTCTTGACCAAGGTTTTTATTGCCCTCAAGATGGTCCAAATCAAGACTTGTTGACAGTTGATTTTTGATTGCATGGAAATTGTCTTTGATGAACTGAAACGAAGCAAAACAAAAAGGCAAAGATCCTTCACTTACTTCAAAATTTGTTTCACTATCCTCCTCATTGTCATCGCTGATATGTGATGGCTGAATATTGTATTGGAGCTACTGAAAGTGAACTTCTTCCTCCCACAAACTAGCTGCTGATTTGTCTGCAAGATTAGATTCTATTTGGAGAACATAATCATCATCATACTGATCAAACTGAGGCAGATCATAGTTATCATCAAGCATACATGTAATATCAACAGATCTCTCTTCTCCAAGATGATCTAAAAAACAATCATTATCAGATCTATGACAACTGGGATAAGAAAGAAGATGTTTTGGATCAACAACTTCTTCTTCTTCAATCAGCGAGCCATGGGCTTGAACATCATAATCATTCCTTGTGGTAATCTTTTGCATCATCTCTTCCACTGCACTTACCAAAATATCAAGCTTTACCTCTACAGATGTCGATTCCTCCGGATCTGTGTTATTCATCTTTTCTTCCTTCAACTTTGCCCTTCAGATCAGCAAATGAGCCTCTACATTTACTGCACTGTTTTGCATCTCTTCAAGTGTTACAAGATTCCTTTCTCTCAGCTGAAATTCCATTTCCAAATCAAAGGCACTCGAGTAGTGCAAGAAAGAAAATCTAGGAGGAGGCCTTATATCAACTGGCATCAAATAATAAACTTGGTTAAATTTGGTAGAAAACTATTGTACTGTCTCCCCTAGCAGTCTTTCAGTTGGTTATACTCTTCTACAATCAAGAAAAGGTTCTGTCCAATCACCCACCAGTCGAGGAAAGCTTTGACGAATTGCTAGAAATCTAAGATGCTCACATCAGGCAAGGTTTTGAACCAACTCTTGACTTTGCCTTGCAAAGAAAGAGCAAAAAGCCTAATACTAACATCTTCGTCATCAACCTCAAAAAGGTCTAGAAAAGTCTCAACATTCTGCACACGCTGCTCAGTGTTGACATTCTTACATTCACCGTCAAATCTCAGCAAATATAGGTAATAAATTGCAGGGAAATCATGGAGAACAGAAGGTAAAACAAGAGTTTTATACCTATCTAGGACTATAAAATATGTAGGAGTATATACAAGAGGTACAGGATCAATTTTGTTTTCGTTAGGCTCATCACTCTAAAGAGAGTCATCATAAGATGTGGAAAAAGTAAGGAGGCCAGGATCAAAGGGAAACTCAGTATTTACACTTTTTGAATAGGTCGATTGAATATTTTGATCACCTTTATCATACAACAAATTCTGAAAAACTTTCAGGACAACTTCAGGAATAGAAAAGATGTAATTTGCAAGAAATCAAACTAGATCTTGAATACCATTCCACTTTGGAAACCTAAACTTTGTGTAATATCCTTCCATTTTCTTAGAGAAAGAGTTCGTCTTCTAGTGGAGTCTTTACAGGAGTCACCAGGTGAATGATTTCAGCCTTCTTATGTCTGATCGTTGTCCACCATCAACCATCAGATCTGAACTTGATACACGTACTCGGGTGATCGTTTTAGATCAGATGTTCAGTTTATAAACTAGATTGGAGATTGACTGAAGCAACTTTCGTCTACTTTCACTAATGCAAAGCAAAAGCGTTTCAAAGGATACCTGGCTAACTTCAGGTTCCGTCTATAGTCTACAAATCCAAACAATGAAAATAAACTTTCTTCCCCAGCGGAGTCGCCACTATGTTAGAGCCTAGATTTACCTCAGGCTGAAAAGGTAGAATCTAGGGCCAACATCAAACCACGCTCAGCCTCGTAGCTAGCCTTGTGAGGATAGGAGAGGGCTATCTCGGGGTCAATCTCAGAAAAGGATAATCGATGGGGCTTGAGATGATTGAAATAACAACTAATTTTAGGCTAGGTATGAAGTGCGAGGGTTTGACTTGATTTTTTGGGGGTTTTGTTGGAAAAAGGGAAAGGCAAATTTGGGTCCGGGGATGAGGCCAAATTTTTGCAGAGTTCCGGTTGGGGCAAGGTAGGAAGTAGTTTTGATGCTTTAGATTAAATGAATGGATTGAAAAGACTGTTGAGGAGCTGAAGAGGGCAAGAGGCTGCAAGAATCCTCTCCAAACAGATGAAAACATGTAAAACTAAACAAAAGTTTAAGGCATAGCACAACAAGCCAATGAATTCTACCTTTGTCACTCAATTTGTTTAATTTAAAAAGAAAAGAGAAGGGAAATAACATACATGAAACATAAATGAACTTACAATTACATGAAGATAAACACCATCAAAACACAGAGCCACAAGGATCCCAACAATTGCTGCAAAACCCTGGTCTTTCCTTTGCCAAAAATGCAGAAATCAAATGTACAATGAAGTGCCAAGCAATACCAAGTGTCCAACCATGAAAATGACTGAGAAATTACATGATATAGACAAGCCTAACTCCTTCCCATGCCTCTAGGGGTCGAGCTCATCATTCTAGGAGCTGTTTCAACCATATCTAAACAAGACACTGAAATCTAGGCAATCAAACAACTTGCCTCTATATGGAAGGAAACTGATTTATTCATTTAATTTTCACTTTTTAGTGAATGAATCCTCTAGAACAAGTAAATATGTACCCAAATTACATCAGGGTTATGAAATTACATCATGGTAGATAGAGAGTTACATGAAAAAGTGAATATAGTCAAAACTGGGCGAATTTCTAAGCAGAAGAGTGAAAAATAAGTCAAAATTCTCTATGCGCCGCGCCCAAAATCTCTATGCGTAGCGCAACCTTGGAGCTCATTTTTAGGTCCTTCCCGAAGTCCAAATTAAGCTCATAATAGCTCGTTAGAAAGCCCTGCCTGTCTACTTTCCAACCCAAGTGTAATTTCTAGATTTGGTGTCCATTTGCCCCTCCAAAGATCCAAACTCCCAAGACTTCTTCCTGTGTGTCAAAATAGGGGCAGTGAGGTCATTTTTTGAGTGTTTTTTACCTCTTTGAGGGCCCAAAGCCTGCTCAAATTTCTTGGCCATGAAAAATAAACCATAATGTTTCATGCCAAATCTAGAAATGCAAAATTTTTGTAACTTGGAGCTCCCTAGCAAAAGCAAGTGCCATGTGGCGCAACACATAGGGAGGAAAACCCTGTGTTAAAATTTTTTGTGCGTAGTGCCTTTTTGCAGACCAGTTTTGAGGACCTTCCCTTGGTCAAAATTGGGCGTGGGATAGCTCGTTGGAAAGCTTATGAGTCTACTTTCCAACCCAACTTGAATTTTTCAACTTGGAGTTCATTTACCCTATCAAACGTTAAATCTCCCAAGACTGCTCAAAATGTGCCAAATGAGGCTGCCTCGTGGTAGAGTGCTGATGCAGTCAACGTTTGAAGGTCTTCCTCAACTCCAAATTGAGATCATGATAGCTCATTGGAAATTTCTATGTGTCTAATTATAATTTGACTCAACAAGAAAGTCATTTGACCAACCAAGCTAGGAGAAAACTTGAGTTTCCCAAGGTCACTTCAGAAGTGCATCAATTCTGTTGAGGCAACTATATTTTTGACATTTCTCTAAAACCATGACACCTGTGTAAATAGTGAATGACATTTTTCTTCCTTGGCCTATTTTGGACAAAAACCTCTCTCATGTTTTCCAAATTCATCTTTCTTTGCTCAAAAACATCATTGGAGTAGAACCTATCCCAATGTGTGGAATAGGGGATTTATCGAAATGAAGCAAAATGAAGGGGATAGGGGGCTTCTAAATTCTTGAGGAAATTTTGAGAAGTAGGGAGGGATGCTAGGAAGTAGGGGAAAGTGGAATTTCAAATATTGAGTGAGGGGAAGGGGTCCAAAAGGGAAAAACACAGGCCTAGCCTAGAAAATAGGGTTTGTAGCAAGAAACTAGGGTTTGTGCGAAAATGAGGAATTCGGGGGATCTCAGTGATGGGAAGTGTTTAATAAGGTACATTAAGGACAGGGGAAGGTGTATGAACATCTGGATACAAGTTTTGCTGATGATTTGACCATCCAAGATAAATTTCCTTCAAAATCGTAGGAGAGGGAAATGACCTTACCTAGGCGCAATTGAAGCATGAACAAGGCATAAAATAACCCAGTGGAACTTGGCATGATGATGACAACCATCTGAATGATAGTACGTTCTGCCGAATGATGACATGAAGCTCTTGGGACAGCCATTAGGGTTTGGGAATTTGAAGTATGAGACTAGGGTTTGGTGCATTTGGGATTTTGGGAAAAGGAACTTGGGATTAGGGGTATGTGAATTTGGTGAATAAGGAGAGCAAGGAAAATATGCAATAAGGGAGTGATGAGCAAAACATCCAAATACAAAACCCTAGTAGCAATCACCTTTGCAAATTTTAAAGAGATAGGGTTTTCTTTCCTTAACACACTTCACCATGCAACAACCACCATCAAATTTAGATGAAAAGCAGTGACAGAAGGTTAAGCTACTTGAACGAGCGATAATCCACAAGTTTTGGGCGATTTGGAGCAAGCTTTGGCAAGTTTCAGGCTTCTCAGCTGTATGTGCCGCGCCTCACTAATGCGCCGCGACAGTGCATTTTTACACTGTGGAAAACTGCCTGATGTGCCACGCACTCCATGTGCGTCGCGACACTCAGCCTATGCACTGCGCTCTGCAACTGCAACACGTTTTCGGCCTTCAACGTGATTTCTTCACTCCTCCATGATTTGTTTTGGTTTCACTGATGTATCTTGGCATGAATTTGGACTATTGGAACACAAACATATCTCTTATGAAAGGGATTTTGATTTTTAATTTGGGCATACCCACTTTTGCAATTTTTTAAACCTTTGACACTTCACTCTAACTCTATTTGGCTTCCTTTATGATTTTCAGACTGATGATGAACTTCTTTGTTGGCTTTGCAGGAATAGATGGATAGAATTTCGACAAAGGTGACCTGGGCTGTGTTTGGAGATTTTAACAACTGAAAAAACTTTGGAAAATTACATGATATTTATTACAAAGGACAAAATGACAAGTTTCCTCAAAACAGAGTTTTGAAGAAAAGTCATGATCAAAGATTGTGATGATGAAACTTGCGACAAAAACTTATTTGGAAACGTCCCTCATGTGTCTGTTGGCATTATTTGAGATTTTGAAGACTAAATTTGTGAAACACTAGACCTAAGACTCTTTGCTAACCAAAATACCATCCATGACTGTAAATGACTGTAAAACAGATACAAACAAACACAAACCAGCAAATACATAATCATGAGGGATATGAGTAAATAGACGCTTCCTACCATCAGATGATGGAATGCCCCTAACGGGATGCAGATGAATGGACTGAATGAGACACCTAAAAATGAAATGCAATAAGAGAGATTTTGATCGCTGACGGAGGGATGAAAAGACCAACTCTAACAGGAGCTAATACAAATATTCCTTATCCAGAGTGATTAGCCATAGCCAAGACTACTCCATGGGCTGAGTTTGATTTCTTAAAGGAGTTGAAAAAACTGTGCAACAAAACTCCATTGTTGCAAGTAATTGAGATTTTCTAATTTATGTTAAAAATATGAGGGAAATTTGTGTTAAAATTCCTCGTAGGAAACCCAAAGATCCTCCCACTATTCACATAGGGGGTAAAGTGTCAAAATTGATGTTGGCTAAAATACCACATTCTATGTATGATGGACCTGGGAATATAAAAATGATTGTCTAGATAGGAAAGACAATTATCCCAAACACATTAGTCAACCTGCGTGCTACCATAAATGTTATGAATAGAGAAACCCTTGAGCTATTTGGATTTAACATCCTAACATTGACACATATTGTGTTTGAACTAGTTGACCATTCCAAAATTTGACCAAATGGAGTCCTAGAAAATGTTGTCATTTCCATAGACCCTTGGGAGTATTTCTTGCTTTTTTATCCTAAAATCCACTTCAAAGGACACCCCTTGATTATTGGAATACCATGGTTAGCCTCTGTTGATGCATTTATCAATTGTAGATCAGGTTTTATGACAATCTCTAATGGAAACACCACAAATATGCTTGTCCTGAATCCTCCTACCAAACCAAGTATGGATTATGAAAGCCTCTTCTAGGTGGAATTTGAACTAGAAGAGGGTGTTGTGCAATCACTTCTCACTATTGGAAAGGTTGTATAGTTTAATGATGAGATGAAGGACCATACCATTAGTGGTATTATCAGTGATCCCTCGACTATTACTCAACCAACATTCCAGCTCTTGACTTCTATATTAGAAAAACCTAATCACGAATATTTTGTTGATAATATGACAACTATCATTCGAAACCATAAGAGTGTCCCAATTGAGATTGAGTCTAGAAAACCCCTAAATATAAATCCAAATCTATCTCCCTTAGATAAAGAATGAATGACTCAGTGTTGTGAAAAAAGAGGCTTTACTGTGTAAACACACAGATATTAAGGGTATTCCCCCTCATCTATGCACCCAACACATTTATATAAAAGATGATTGTTACCCTATTTTCCATCGCATTGCCAAATGAATTCGACTTGGAAGAATGTTGTCAAAGAAGAACTCTAAAAGTTGTTAAATTCCAATTTCATCTATTTGATCTTTGACAGTAAATTGGTATCCCTTTTGATTTTTTTGTAGCATCAGGAGGTATTCCCACATGCCAAGAGGTTACCTAAGTTGACCTAGAAGAATTGCGAAAATTAATTTTTTTTTTTTTGGGGCATCATGTAGGATAAAAAAGTACAAGCAACCCCACCATGAAAGGGTGTGTATCTTGGTCAAAATTTAACCCATTCAACTTATATATATGATGTGTATCTCATCACGCTATGGGAGCCTAGTTGTATTTGTACAAAATAAGGACAGGACCTCGAGACTCTATATTGACTGGCGGGCACTGAAAAAGATTATTGTACATAATAGGTACCCAATCCCACGGATTGATGACCTTCTAGACCAGCTCAAGGGGGCAAAATATTTCAAAAAGATTGACTTGAAGTCTGGTTATCACCAAGTGCCTGTCAGACCCTCTGATGTGTGGAAGATTGCCTTCAAATTTAAGGAGGGCTTTTTCGAATGGTTGGTCACGCCTTTCAAGTTGACGAATGCCCCCGCAACCTTCATGAGATTAATGAATAAGATCTTGCGACCCTTTACCAATGCATTTGTGGTGGTTTATTTAGATGACATCTTGATCTTCAACCAAATATGGGAAGAGCACCTCAACCATATTCGACAAGTGCTACAAACCCTGTGACAACACAAGTTGTGTGACAATATGGAGAAATGCACTTTTGGCATGACCCAAGTTCAATATCTAGGGTACATCACTGATGAGCAAGGTGTGCATGTGGACCCAGCCAAGATACAAGTCATTCGGGATTGGCCAGCCCCAACCACTCTAATATAGCTCTGTATCTTTTTGAGTCTTGCCAATTTCTACCGCAGGTTCATGTTGGGGTTCTCTCATATCACCTTCCCTTTAAGTCAAGTCAACAAGGGAAGAGAAAAAACAATTTTTTCTTGGTCTGAAACCCAATATAAGGCATTTTCCGAGTTGAAGCATCACCTCTAATCCACACCAGTTCTTACATTATCATACTTGCATCAACCATTTGAGATTGAGACAAATACCTTTGATTATGCTATTGGTGCAATTCTTACTTAGCAGGGGCATCTAGTGGCTTACTAAAGTGAGACACTTTTAGGCACGGTCCAAAAGTATCCCACTTACGACAAAGAAATGTATTCCATTATGTAGTCTTGTCATCAATTGAAGCATTACATTCTGGGGAAGGAAACGGTCATCCACACAAATCACCAACCCCTGTAGTTCATACAAACATAAGGGAAGTTACAGAACGATCACCGTCAAAAATGGTCCACATACCTGTAGAAATTCCATTTGAACATTAAGTACAAGAAGGGAAGCACAAATAATGCTGCATACTGCCTCAGCTGACCACCAGTCATGATGCTGATCAGTGTGCTCGACTCTTGTGGGCATGAGACTTTAGGGTGGTTGTATCTTTAAGAGAGTGATCCATAATTTGGTAGCACATACAAGACACTCCTACAAGGTAAGAAAGTTCTAAATTTTTGCCTCCAGGATGCACTGTTATGCCACCTGGGATGCATATGTGTTCCATCAAGTGAGTGTACCAAGATGATTTGGGAGACACACTATAGTTGGGTCACTAGACATTTCAAAGTAGAGAAACTAGTGGCAGTATTGCAGAAGTATTTTTATTGGTCGAACCTTCATCGGGATGTTGGGAGGTACATTAAATCCTGCACTGCTTGCACCATTTCTGAACCAACCATCAAGAAGAAAGGCATATATACTCCTATGGGAATCCATCTCCATGGATTACATGTCAGGCCTTCCTTCTACTAAGCATGGTAACGACTACGTTTTCGTGGTCGTCAACATATCCTCTAAGATGGCCATTATGGTGGCCTATGAGAAGAGTATGACAGTATAGGCC
Source organism: Pinus taeda (assembly GCA_000404065.3). Lineage (NCBI taxonomy): Eukaryota > Viridiplantae > Streptophyta > Pinopsida > Pinales > Pinaceae > Pinus > Pinus taeda. The sequence goes on from APFE031616659.1 coordinate 132,747, forward strand.
ATTGCTAAGCTCTACTTTGAGAGAATGTTGGTACACTTTCAGATCTCACAGGCCATTGTTCTTGATTAGGAGAGAATATTCCTAAGTTCATTTTGGTCAATTCTATGGTCGATGTTGGATACCAAACTCACTAAGTCCACGACTTTCCATCCCCAAATTGATGGTTAAACAGAAGTCATCAATAGGATGATCATACACATTTAGTGCATATACAAATCGAAGCATCCACACACATGGGATGAAAGCCTCCCCTATGTCAAACATAGCTGCAACAGAGCTCTCCACAGCTCTACGAGCCACATCCCCTTTTAGGTAGGGCTTGGATTTAAGCAATTATGTCCCATTGATGTGGCCATACCATTTGTAGCTACCCAAGCAGATTTGGCTCATGTCCAGTCTGAAGCCAAAAGGGATAATAACTTTATTGAACACATTCAACACATCCACTAGCAGGTGCATGATATATGGGACAGAGCCAATGTCAATTACAAGCAGTGCCATGATCAGCATCGGTTATTGCACAAGTTCTAGGTGGGCGACAAAGTTTGGCGACATTTGCAGAAGGAGCACCTCTTTGGACCCCATCAAAAGCTTCGCCCGCTTCTATATGGGCCATACAATATCACCAAGGTTGTAGGGGACAATGCCTTCGATCTCAGTATTCCATCGTTCCTTGGTCTACACCCAGTGTTCAACGTAGACTGCCTTCAGCCATTCTTTCCACCATTGTTGGACACATCAGAAATTGCATAACAACTCACATCAATAGTGCTAAACCTATACTTCATGGAAGAGGACACAATTGATCAGATCATGGACACACAGATCAAGAACACTCGCCAACAAAAGATCCAACTGTATCAGGTTGTCAAAGCTGGCCAACTTTTACACAATATTTTGTCACACCTCCTGCACTTCCCTGTGACATTCCTTGAAGTGCCTAAAACATGACCATTATATAGTATACTCATCTATGTATATAACTCATATCCCTCCTAATACTTTGTTTGGAAAAATGTCTTGAGCTTTCCCTAAATAAATAGCTCTTAAAACCCTAAAATAAGGATCATCGCTCTTATGAGGCTTAAAACTATGATGATCACTTGTTGCGTTGTACTTAACTAGTGATGGCATCACTATGCTCCCTTGCATACCCATGATGATCCCAAAAGTTATTTTTCCCAAAGAATATGAGAAGCTTCGTAATCTAGAAGCTTCTAGAGTGGCGAGCTGGAGGTTGTTTCGCATAGACAAGGTTGTTCGGTTGTGTTATATTCTTTCCACATAGTTAACAAGGTGTTTAAAGGGCACCCGTAAACCCACTTTATGGGGTCCAGGGCAGGGCCCATAAAATTTTGGTTTTGGACCCTATGTTAGGTTGTGTGGACCCACCTATGATTTTGTGCATGATTTTCACACATGTTTTTTGGACGCGATGGTTTTGAGTCCATGGTATTGGACGTAATGGTTTTCGGTCCATGGTATTGGATGCGATGGTTTTCGGTCCATGGTATTGGATGCTTCGCCATGTATAAATATGTATTGTAACATTGAAAGAAACATAATCAAAAGTCAAGCTAGTAGTCTCGGTTTTGGGATCCAGGGGAAAATCTCTATGCATATGTGTTTTATGTGTTATGATCTCGCATTGTTTATTTTCTGTGTTTTAGATTCGTATGAAGGTAATTACTGTATGGGGTTAAAACCTACATTTGGAATCAAAGTTATTTTGGCCTCAAGGGGATGCCTTTGTTGCTGAGGGGTTTCGCTCGGGTCTGTGGTAGACCCTATTTAGTGGGAGATCTGCGAGATCGATTCTAGTGGTGACAGAAGATGGTGAGCAATGGAAAGATAGAGATTGAGAAATTTAATGGTCAGAGTTTTGAGTTGCGGAAACTCAAGATGGAGGATCTATTGGTGGATAAAGACTAGTGGATCATGGTAGATCCGAGTACTAAACCAACGAGAGTGTCCAATGAAGAATGGAAGAAGTTGGATCAGAATGCAAAGAGCATAATACGATTGTGTGTCTCAGATTCAGTATTGCTAAATGTATCAGGGGAAGCTACAATGAAGGCTTTGTGGGACAAGTTAGGGACTTTGTACTAATCTAAGTCTCTGGTGAATAAACTATTCCTACGGAAAAAGCTGTATAACCTAAGGATGAAAGATGGAGACTCGGT
>APFE031616659.1:137188-165331 GCA_000404065.3 Pinus taeda
TTCGGCTGTGAGAAGATCAGTTAGAGAAATAAGGTAGCCTGAAAGGTATAGTCAATCTACTTTCTATTCAAATTTTTCTTTATCTATTACTGACAATGATCCCAGAACTATGAAGGAAGCAGTAGATTCAAAGGATGGAAAACTCTAGAAAGAGGCCATGGTTGATGAAATGGCATCTTTGCACAAAAATGAGGCTTGGGATCTGGTGGAGTTGTTGGCTAGAAGGAAACCCATTGGAAGAAAATGGGTGTTCAAAAAGAAGATAAATGCAGAAGGAAAAGTGGAGAAATACAAAGCTTGGTTGGTAGCAAAAGGTTATTCCAAGGTGTCAGGGATTGATTTTGGTGATATTTTTTCTCCTGTTGCCAAGGTAACTTCTATTAGATTACTTTTATCTGTTTCTGTTGCTTTTGATTTTGAGGTAGAACATATGGATGTGAAGACGACATTTCTTCACGGGGATCTCAAAGAGGAAATCTACATGAAGCAACCTAAAGGCTTGGCAGCGAAGGGTAAGAAAGAACTGGTATGCAAGTTAAAGAAGTCTCTATATGGGTTAAAACAGTCAGCAAGGATGTGGTATCAGAAATTTGATACATTTATACAGGGACTTGGCTTCACCAGAAGCAAAGTAGATCAATGTGAGTATTTTAAATTAATTGGTGACCGTGTTATTTATCTGTTCTTGTATGTGGATGATATGTTGCTGGTTGGAAATGACAAAGAAATTTTCTAGGATTTGAAGACAAAATTGTCCTCCAAATTCGACATGAAAGATCTTGGTGCTGCAAACTATATTTTGGGCATGGAAATTAAAAGAGATCCGGCAAAGAGGAAGCTCTGGTAAAACTAGAGGAAGTATGTCGAGGCAATACTGTAGAGGTTTAATATTCAAGATAATAAACCGGTGAAGCTTCCTATTCCTGTAGGTGTGAGGTTATCTACTGGAAAATGTCCCAAGACACAAGAAGAGGAAGAGGACATGTCCTGTGTTCCATATGCAAGTGCAGTCGGTAGCCTGATGTATGCAATGGTCTGTACTAGACCAAACATTGCACATGCAGTGGCAGTATTGAGCAAGTGTATGTCAAAACCAGGAAAGGAGCATTGGATAGCAGTGAAGCGAGTTTTCAAGTATTTGCGTGGCACTAGTGATTATGGTTTGTGCCATGAAGGAAGACTAGGATTGGATAGAGTGTTGGATATTCATGGCTTTGTTGATACAGACTCGGCTAGAGATCTGGATCAGAGAAGATCTACGAGTGGGTATGTGTTTAACCTATTTGGAGGTGCAGCCAATTGGATGAGTAAGAAACAATCTGTAGTGGCACTATCAACTACAGAGGCAGAATACATGGTAGCCACTCATGCAAGCAAGGAAGCAGTTTGGTTGCAGAAATTGTGTTTAATTATGGGGTTAGTACAAGAAGCTATAAGGATAGACTGTGACAACCAAAGTGCAATGTTTTTGGCAAAGAACCCTGCATATCATTCAAATACAAATAACATTGATGTTCAGTATCACTTTGTGAGGGATATGATAGAAGACAAAAAGATGTTGCTGGTAAAGGTGGACACTTTGAAGAATACTACAGATGCATTGACAAAATCTGTGAGCTCTGAGAAGTTCTCTTGGTGTAGAGAGACAATGGGCATTTCAGGGCTGGGAAAATGACTAAGCTCTCTTGTGGCCCCTTGTGGAAAAAAAATGACAAGTGGGAGAATGTTGGGTTGTGTTATATTCTTTCCACGTAGTTAACAGGGGGTTTGAAGGGCACCCGTAACCCCACTTTATGGGGTCCAAGGCAGCGCCTCTGAAAATTTTGGTTTTGGACCCTATGTTAGGTTGGGCAGACCCACCTATGGTTTTGTGCATGATTTTCGTACATCTTTTTTGGACACGATGGTTTTCGGTCCATGGTATTGGATGCTTCGGCATGTATAAATATGTATTGTAACGTTGAAAGGAACATAATGTAAAATCAAGATGGTAGTGCCAGTTTTTGGATCCAGGGGAAATCTCTATGTATATGTGTTTTATGTGTTATGATCTCACATTGTTTATTTTCTGTGTTTTAGAATTCGTATGCAGGTAATTTCTGTACGGGGTTAAAAACTACAGAGGTCGAATCCTCTCATATTGGCCTCTTAGTCTTATCCCTATGAGCTACCTCCTTGAGATGAGGGCCTAATCCTCTCTTTGGAGAGATCCTAACTCCATTTCCTATCTGATATATTCATCCTCTTCCATTCCCAAATGGTTGGTGAGGTTGGAGGTTGGGTTGGTCTATGTCTATTTTCACCCTTATACTAAGCTTGTGCCTAGAGCCTATTCATTAGACTTGGAGAATTCTTGGCTTGGACTTGGATTACCACTCAAGGAGAGCCTTTAAACATTATTGATTTGGTTGTAAGCTTCCCTTTATTTCCTAATAGTATACAACTTTTGGTTCATCTTCCCAAAATATATATGTTCATGTATTTATTTAGCTTGACATTCCTTGATTAGTTAAGTAGGTTGTTATTGGATTTTCTATTGGTTTTGACATAATTTGTTGTCTCTTGATCACTTGTGTAGGTACATAAATGTTGAAAGAAGTAGGAACAAGTCTGTAACACAAACAGTTCGAGGCCCTCAACAAAGGAAAATAGAATAGCATCAAAACGAGGTAGGTCATCTCTTTCATTCCACTTTTGAATTATAACCGAGGAAGATGTCTAGTTGATTGCCACTTCAGTTTCTAGACCCAATCATTGGTATAGATGGATAATCGTTGTCTGCAAAAAGGATTAACCTTGTCAACAAAATGGCAACTCTGCTAGGGAGCCTATGATCCATTCCATCCAATCCTTCACCCTGATCTTTGGACTAGTTTGACCAATCATCGATTTTTCAGCTTGTCTGCATTAGTCTGGGTGTATACCATCGTTGATTATTGCCTTAGAGTGCTAAGTCTGGATTGTTTCTTGGAATATTTTAATTTTTTCCCATATTCCTTACCCGTCGTAGGTTTAGCCTTAACAGTCGCGATGGCATCGCGGTTTTTACCTTTATAGTCGTGATGAATTTTTTTTCTTCATTTTTTGGTCGTGCTGAAATCATCACTACTTTTGCTATATAAGGTAGTGATGCCATCGCAACTTTTCCTATGAAAAGTAGTGATAATCATGGGTTTGGGTAATAAAGTAGCGATGATCCTTGAATGTGAGAATTTTTAAGATTTCTTCCTTAGAATCCAGTGTGTCTTGGCCCTTAAAGTCTTTTCCCATCCTATATGCTTGGATTTGTCAATGTTTTGATTAATTGCCTTAATTAATTTGCAAAATTTTTCTCATTGGCTTCGAAGTGAAATCGGACTCAATTCTAGGGTTTCTAACCGTTGGTCATTACTTACTTCTTGTTGATGACATTGAGATGTTTGTTTTGTTCATTGATTGAGTGTTGTTTTCTGTAGAATTCATTGAAAACATTGCTTTGCATTTGCTTTATCTTGTATTTAGAAATTTACTTTTCATGAAAATGCATTAGATTAATTGCATTGAAAAGTTATTTTTTGAAATCCATCATTGAAAATATATCACATTTTCAATGATTGAAAGATAAAAATGGTATTAGGTGCATCAAATCATTCAAAACGAAAAGAAAAGCATAATTCATCTAAATGCATCTTAGTAAAGTAAAACCATATTTCTTTCGAAAAAGTTGTATATAGGATAGTGAAAACTAAAAATATTTTTCACTTTTGGCATTACGTTTGGAAGACGAAAGTGAAAGTTAGTGGAAGGCATTTTGCGTGATGCATTTTGTTTGATGCGTTATTGATTGAAATTTCTTCCCTTGGTTAGTCTAGATTTCATAGAAACAAAAGTTTTATTTTTCTCATAAAGTTGCATCTTAGATGTTCAGGTGACATCGTGTTGAGCCTTGTTGAAGCCCCGAAAATCGGGTCTACAACAAGTGGGATACCCACCCGGTCTGGACCAATTTCCTAATTTGTTTGTGATGATACTAAGAAATGATGTTTTCCTTTCTATAAAGTTTCTAAATAAAATGCTTTTAATCTAAATCTAATCAATCACATGAAATTCTATTCTAATGAATGTAAACATCTAATTCTAAAACTATCCCTGGATTAACTCTTCAGTTATGCGATCTAAAATAGTTTCTAACAACAATCAGTAATAAAGATCATTCAATTGCTACGAGAAAAGAATTCATTAAAAGTGAATTGTTTCGTATAAGAAATTAGCCAAAACAATTGTGAGAAGCATATCGCATAATAAGCTATTAATATACTCAGCATAAACAGAATAATTACCACCATAAACATTCAAGCTTTCATATATAAACAACTGAACATAACATATTACTTGACACATAAACAGAAATCATTAAGAGATAAAAGTACCATTGATAATAAGTCCTACTCATGAGCTTTAGCAATTTAGATTTATCTTCTCATAATTCAATATCTACTAAGAGTACAAAAGTGCATTTCAGTAGCAGACATTAAACACAGATATCAATAAATCTCATTCCATTCATTCATCAAAACCTCCTTAGAGGTTGCAGAAGTGCATGTTCTGAAGAACTGTTTTTGACAAATTTTTGGACCCCTCTCTAAATGCATGAGGGGTTTAAATACTACTAACTAAAGACTAAAAATAGTTTATTACAAAAATATAGGAGGAGGTTTAAATCACTGTCCTCATATAAGGCAAAAATAAATCAAAATAAAACTAAAATTGTATCTGAAAACTAACTATCCATCTGTTCTCTTAGATTGCAAGCATTCAGCATTGGCTTGAGGAGTGTCAGTTTGTCGACCTCCGATTTTAGTTGTCCCACGAAAACAAAATCAGCAAGCATTGCTGCTATCTTCTCGGCGGAATTTGTAAGGCATTTCAGATTCATACACTGACTGTGTGGTTTCACCAAGTGTTGCCAATAAGTATCCCAATTTAACTTGGTTAACTTTTTGATTGAATCTACCTTTTCTTCAGCTTTCTGTCTCTAACTTGTCTGTAGTTGTTGTGCTTTCAGGAGAAATCCTAGATTGGTTTCCGATATTAGGTTGGTTCTGTGCATATTTTCATTGACACAGTCAATGAAATTTCTTGTTGTTGTCGTTGCTTCTTCCGCTACTTGTTCTGCCTTTTTGATCTGTGCATCCCACTTGTTAAACATCATTTCTTTGTGGGATTCATTGATCTTGAGCAACCCTGCTTTCTTGCCTTCCTCTGATTCCTGCCAATTCAAATAATATGAAACTTTCTTATCAATTAAATCATAATCAAGTCGCAAATCCATGACTTGACTTATGATTTTGTTGCTCATCTCGCAGTGAGAGTTCCATTGCGATATTCTTTGGTAAAGTGTCTCCTGGTGTTGCAAGAGTTGACCATTTAAGGAAAGGGCTTCTATGATAAATTCTGTAACTTTGGGGTCATCTTTGTGCTTTTATATTGTGGCCTATAATTGCTGCTCTTTTTCAGCCAGACTGTGTTGATAACCCAGCTGCATCTGTTGAAAGTCCTGTTGTGATTTTTCCAATTACTCTTTTTCTTCCCAGCTAGCGCTAGCCTACTTTAACTATTGCTGCAAAAATAGGATTTTATCCTCTTTATCCTTAAGCAATAGTTGTACTTCGGATGCTTTATTAATAGTAGCAGAAGCATAAGCTCCTGTGATCTGGGATAACTTAGTCAGGTTTTTCAGTCAGATTAGTGGTAGGGTCTCACCTAAGGACATCCAGCTGCTCTGCCTCAGGTAAGAGCACGCTGTCTAGTTTTTGTTTCTTTCTCTGTCTCCTGACCACTGCTTTGTGCTGCAGATTGTAAAACACATCTAGAGGAGGGATTTCTTGTATCTTCAGCATGATTTCAGATGATGGAGCTATGGGAATGTGCTCAGTTTCTGGAGCATTGACAACTGTTTCAATGACCATTTATGTCATTGTCTATGCTGGATTCTTTGGTGTCTCGATGTTTTGCTCCTCAGTGTTGATCAATTCATTAAATGTTTCCCATTCTTTCTTCAGCTTTGTTCTTAATGGCTTTGTTGGCTGGATGAGGGGAGCGTGAACTTTTACCTGTGTTGGAAACAACACTTGCTGTTTTGGATTTTCTTTAGATTGGGCAGTATCCCTGACTAATCCTTCACTTTTATTGTGGTCGCTCTCCGACCGTCTAGTTCGTTTTGGTGATTCTCTTCCAGACTTAGATTTATACTTGTTTGGCCCTAAGCTTCCACTTATACTGATGCTGGAGTGGGTTCCCTTACTGGTTCTAAGCGCAACTTGTCCAAGGGAAGATTTGCCAATCTTTGTTCTCTATAGAGTTTAAACTCTTGGAATTCTATTGGGCCAAACTGGATTTGGGCCATGTGTAAGATGTCTCTGAGTGTGCTCTTCTACTAGAAGATGTCATCAAAGAGATCATTTTCCTTAGTGAACACCTTTATTTTAACAGCCGTCGTAAAATTCTTTATTACATCAAAGGGAGCAAACTGTCTCCCTGGGAATTTAAACAATCGTAAACTCAACATGTTGTATACTTCTTTGAAAGCGTGACCTAGATCAAACAATGCAAAATCCCCACAGGCCATAGGGAATTGTGGCCAGATTTCCTTTTTTTGGTCTTTTAGTTCTTTGCTCATTCCTCCAATCCCATAGGTTTGGTAGGCTATTTCACGGGCCATTAACTTATCAGGAACATACAAGGGAAGTACACAAGGGGAAGCAATGCTTCCAAATACTCTGATGTAAGTGAAATATTCTTCTTCGAACCATCTTCCGACAGGGAGAATATCAATTTTTGCCTCAGGAGAAAATCTTAGGGCATATTTATTATACAACATTTTGTGAATGGGTATTGGGTAGCATAACTCCATGGCAGATTCTATAAAAATATGGGGTAAACATAGAATCCCATAGTTCCTTATGGTAGACTTGAATGGGCAAGGGATTCTGTACTGTCTATTTCCAACCCATGACAGGAAATCTAGAAACAAAACGGATAGCATCCATGACATAAGTAGCTAAAAATAAAGGAGGATAAATCCTCTGAGAGGGAGTCCTTTCAGACCGATAATTCCAAATAGTGGAGGCTAAGTTATCAGACAATATTTGAGCCCAGTCCATAATAGTGGCGTTGGTAGCCGCATCCAATAGGGGTAGCCACTCAGATGAAAATTTATTGATATCAAGTTTTCCAAATAACCTACATAGCATTGCAGCAGCAAAACAATATGGAGAGGAGAGGGAACCAGTACTGTACATACCATGTTTGTCTTTCTTTAAAGGCTCTTTATTTGCTGACCAGCTTTTGGTGCATTCCGCCAAATCTTCGTTTTCCTTGGCGAATTTCTCCATGAACTATTTGTTATGGCTAGCCTGTGACTCTGGTAAATGATACATGCGTCTTAAATTCTGTGGGGTGAATGACCCAATAACCTCCTAGTTCTGCGACTTGAATTTCCTATCTATTATATTAGCGTCATCTATCACCCATTTAACCATATCTGTATAGGGAATTATTTTAGGCCTTGCTACTATATGGTGCAGGAATGAGCATGCAAGCTCTGTGAGTATGCTTCGGATGACCCGTGTGCATTTGTCGTAATTGTAACTTCCATGAATCTCGAGTTTTCTTCCTCTAGTAGACTATACATGCCTTCCCAAGTAGATATGCCTGCTTCTCTAGTACAGGTGGTGTCTGTGAATAAGGGCATCATCTTTGTTTTCTCAGTAACTAGAGCTTTTCCCTTCTTTCCCATTATGTTCTGCACACTGCTTTGAATATTGTTCTGCGTACCACTCCTGTAAGTTCAAAAATAGAGAACTAAGACATAATGAGAAAGATAACAAATGATGGTAAGTAATAAGGTGACGGGAAAGCTCTTAATTTCAAAATCATATCAAATATATCACCCTAAGTGAAATAAATTTTTTCTCAGATCTAAATCCTTTCTCATAAATAACCATCAATAAAGTACTAAGTTGACATTAATGCCCATAACTACGATATCAGATTACGAGAAACATTTCATTGAATGATGAGCCCTTTTGATCTGCGATAAAGCAATTTTGAGATTTGATTGCGCAATATTGCAGATCGCAATATCGCTAATCCTTTTTGTTAACAATCATTTATTTCATTACGCGACTGCAAGATGAGATTTGTGAGATGCTTTATCACACATCGCAGGATCGAGACATTTTATCTTAGGTGGTGCTGCAATATATGAAATTTGCAATATGCGATGAGTCTGTATGGCTCATGATCTCGCATCATCACGTTTTTGCAATTTTGAAAGTTTATTTATATGATGTCCTCTTTTATCCTTTTGCGATGCAATCTTCATTATTAAGAGAAAGATTTTATTTGATACTTATCATAATACTTAAGATTTTGCGTTTACGAATGTTTTCCTAAGTTTATGATAGTGTGTTTATTCAAAGGGAATTATAAGTGCTAGTTTTCTTTTATTATTTTTTTATAAGGGTCCCCATTATTTAGTGTTATTACCAATACTAAATAAAAAGGGGAGTTGTTGCTGGCCACAACAATTGGTGATTCACTAGGAAGAACCAGTTATCTCTGATTATCTTTTGAATTTTCTAAAACTTCCAAAACAGAAAAGTTTTCTAGAAAATCAAACTGTATTATAAAAATATAAAGTGCATCATGTTCTTAGCCATTAACAATAACTTGTTCCTTCTGTACTAATTCTGATTATTTTCTTCCCAAAGCTAGTCATTGCATGTACATCAGTCACTATTTGGTTTATAAAGATAATAACAAAGACATCTATGTAGATCAGTTTTAAGTATGTTCATTTTTCGTAGGTAGAACCTCTGCTGCCAACATGGGTTTATAGCCTCAACGGGGTTACCTGTTACCTAGCAATGATCCTGTATCCTACTTTGAGAAGTATACAATTTTCAACAATAAATCCACATTCGCACTTATTGCTTTTATTTTCTTTTAATTCTTAAAGAACAATGTCTTGGTTTGGTGGCCAAATTTTGACAGTGCCATTCACTTGATTTATAACTTTACTGAACAAGTTGGCTTGTGATGAGACCCCTTGTCTTTTGATTGCAACAATCTTGAGTCATTTCCCTATTTTGGCATGCAGTTGGCAATGTCAGCTAATTATAATATTTATGATCATGATAAGCCGGCTCTTGATGAAACCTCTTATTCTTTAAGTTTATAGTGCATAGGTGGATTACTCTTTGAAACTTGCAATTCCCCGAGTGGGGAGGAAGTCATTGGTTCCTTAAGAATAGCTCTGGACGAAAATTATAGAGTTTTTTGAAGACAACTTTTCTACAGAGAACCTTCGTTTTGTTATTGATGCTTTTCATGACCAATATAAGACAAATTCCCAATAAAGGTTGTTTTTAATCAAAATTCATAGGGCTAAAACTAGTAAATTTTCAGGCTTGTAGCACTTGGCTATATCTTTCAATAATAATGGTTAATTTTCCAAATCAGTTCTACTTATACAAGTGAAAAAGAAAATTTAAAAGAAACGCTAATCTTTTTTCGTGAAATCCAAAGGTAACCATTTACAACCTGTTTTATTATAAAAATAAAGCTATAAGCAATAATTTACAAAAAAAGAAGAGGTCATCATCTATGGAAAGTATTTTTTAAGGATCTGCCCATTAACAGGTAAAGATTCTCTTTTCCTTGCTAAATCATGCAACATGAAAGTCAATGGACCTATAATTTCAACAATTTGGAATGGTCCAAGCCACATCCGTTGGAATTTAGAACGTTTGCCTTTTTTTTCGTGAGCCTTATCCCATTTCAATACTAAATCTCCAATTTGAAAATCCTTCTTAGATACCATGTTTGAATCGAAAGAGACCTTTACTAATGCTTGATGATGAGCATGTGTAATTTTAACCTATTCTCATTGCTCTTGTAGCTTAAGTATCTGTGGTTGTCTTAGTTGTAAAGATGAAGATGGTGTTTCTTCAATAAATTGAACTAAGGCTAAAGAAGGAATTGCTAGATGAGTTGGGAGAACTACTTCTTTCCCATAAATTAAATTAAAGGGATGAGTTCCAATAGAAACCTTTTGAGTTATTCGGTCTACCCACAGAGCATACATCAAAGATTTGTGCCAATTTTTATGATTCTGATCAATAGTTCGCTTAATGATTCTGATTAGGTTTTTATTTGTTGATTCAGCCAACCTGTTCTCTTCTGGGTAATAATTAGCAGAATACTTAATTTTAAAACCTCTTTTAAGTGAAAATTCAGTCATAGCATTGCCAAAAAAATATGATGCATTATAAAACATTAAAGCAGAAGGTAACCCAAACCTGGTAATTATGAACTAATCTACAAAATCAATGATATGTTCAGCATTAGCTGTCTTGAGAGGAACTGCTTCTACCCATCTAGTAAAATAATCCATAGTTGTAAGGATGTACCTATGCTATTTAGAAGAGTGGGGAATGATCTCACCTATTATATCCAATCCCCATTTCTCAAATGGTTGGTCGATATTGACTAGTTGCAATGGCAATGATGGTTTCTTCTATCTTCCAACAGCAGTTTGACAAACTTGACATTTCCTTACATAGCTATGTGCATATTTAAATAGCATAGGCCAATAGTATCCTGCGTACAAAATTTTATGTGCTGTTGCATTTCCTACATAATGTCCACCTGCTGGTCCATCATGGAGTTATTGCAACACTTTTTCATCTTCAGATTTCTCAAGACATCGAAGAAGAACAGAATCATAATTCATCATAAAAATTACATCGTTTATAAGTCGATATTGCTTGGCTTTCAATCTTAGGGCTCTTTTCTTTGTATGATTCAGATTTGAAGGAGCATATCCATTTTTTAAATAAAACATGATATCAACATATCTTGATTCAACATCATTTAGGCTTACCTCATACATTTGTACCTCTTGATTGGGAGATGGTATTTATGATATAAGTGATGCTCCAATGAACATTCTGCAAAAGCCTTGACCTTTTACACTATTTGCTGGCTTGATCTCAACGTCATATTCTTGTAGGGCAGTGACCCAATTTTCTCTCTTTTCACCCACATATTTCTGTACCAGGAGATTTCTTACCACTGGAAATGGCATTATTATCTTTGTATGGGTCTTAAGAAGAAAGGGTCTAAAGTGTTTGATCGCTTTGAAAACAACATAAGCTTGTTTCTCAATGTCAGAATAATATAATTCAGCCCCTTGAATATTCGAACTAAAGAAGGCAATTAGGGCTTCTGCTTTGTCTTGATTGGCTTGGATGAGTATTGCAACATATGCTTTCTCAGAGGTGAATGTATACAAACTTAAAGGATAGGAAAAATTTGGAGTTGCTAGGGATGGGGCATTAACAATCACTTTCTTAATCAAATTGAACGCATCATACTCTGCCTGACCCCATTTAAAGAGTTAATTTTTCTTGATCATTGCTTGTAATGGTGACACAATTCTTGAGAAGTCTGGGACAAATATTTTCACAAAATTAATTTGGCCAAGGAAGGATTGCATTGCTTTCTTATTATACAGTGAGAATATTTTGGAAATTTCCTTAATCCTATCTGGACCAGTATGGATTCCAAATTTAGATACTATAAATCCAAGAAGTTTTCGTTAACTTAATGCAGAAAAGGACTTTTTTGGATTAAGTGAAATCCCATACCTTTGACAACATTGAAATATCTGCTTTAAGTCCCTGAGGTGATTACTACGTTTTTTAGAATATACCATTATGTCATCCAAGTAAATCACCACTGATTTGTTTACTAATCCCTTAAATGCAATATCCATGGCCCTTTGAAATGTGGCGCCAACGTTAATTAGCCCAAAAGGAATCCTTTGATATGCATAAGTACCCCATTTGGTTCTGAATGTGGTTTTTAGTTGATCATCTAGATGGACCAAAACTTGGTTGTAGCTGGAGAAACCATATAAAAAAGACATCAATTTTGATCCCGCAACTGCTTGCAATATTTGTTCCATAGGAGGCAGGGGAAAATTATCCTTTTGGCAGGCTTTGTTAAGATTTCGAAAGTCAATACAAATTCGAATGTCTCCATTTTTCTTTCTGACTAGAACCAAATTGGAAACCCAACTAGAATGTCGAACAGGAAAAATAATTTTGGCTTTCAATAATTTATTGAGTTTAGAATTAATCTGACTTTCCAGATAAGGATGGATCTTCCTCAGCTTTTGCTAGACTGATTTTTCATTAGCTATCATTGGGATAGTATGTTGAATGATTGAAGTGTCGTAAGTCTTAAGGTCATCGTAATTCCAAGCAAAGACATTTTTATACTATTTCAGGAGTCAAACAAAGGGTAATTTTTCTTCAGGGGCTAGACCAAGACCTAAATTGATATTCTTTGGCTTAGTATCAGTTCCTAGATTTACTAATTCATAGTTTAGAGTTGAACTCTGAAGTTTTGAATTGGTAGACCTTTTGAATCTATCTTTTAAATCGTATAGATCTTCCAACTTGACTATAGATTTTGGTATGGCATTATTGGTGCTCTCTTGTTGTAACTGCTTCTCATGTTGGTCCTCGTCAATTATCTGATTAGTGTAAGATCTTTCTGATGTCAGGAAGCTTACAATATCAGGATCATCGTTAAAAATTCTCTAGTTGGTAACATTATCGCGGATGGAGGGCCTAAAGATCAATTCGATTGAGAATCTGTCTAGGCTATAGTCTTCTGAGGGAATGAGCTTGGAAGTTACATTAGCCAGGAGGTCAGCAGTAGCATTTTCGAGTCTGGGAATGGATGAAATATTCAATGCTATAAAATGTTCAGTCAGGTTTTGTACTAAAGATTGATAATGCTTTAATTGACCTGATAGACAATGTATAGTATTTTGTACCTATTTAATAACAATCTCATAATCTCCAAAGACTTGTAGATACTTGATGTCTAGTCCGATTGCTTTGTACAACCCTTGCACTAAAGCTTCGTATTATGCAGTGTTGTTTATGCAATCAAACTCGATTCAACAAGTTAGCATGGTTTTATTCCCTTCTGGACTAACTAATACACACCCTGCTCCTGCTCCATCATTAGACTTCGAACTGTCAAAAAATAATTTCCAAAACAAAGAGTTATTTACAGGACTATCTACAAAATTAACGCATTTAGAACTTCTGTTTGAGAAAAGTTTTCTACTTGAGAGAAAACAGAATGCTCTAAATAAGACGAAGTATGAGCATTAAAATTTCCTAAGAAAGAGTCAATAGAATAGTTGCCAATTATATTGTTGTTGTATGCTATAGGTTCATTTTCTCCTTCCAGTTCCATCACTACATATTTTTTATGTCTTTCCCGCTCAACCTTTATCTGATTTGGTTTACCATTGTAAGGGAGCCACATATGTGACCAGTTGGTCGCAAAGTATCCATGAAGCTTTTCAGACCAATCCCTGCTAAGAATTAAACCATAAAATTCAGGAATGTATGTGACTAAAATATCAATGACTTGACATACCTTTGGGTTCGATGAGAGCCTTATGGTCACTTGATTTAGTTCACCAATTACTTCAACCTGTGATTGGTTTAGTTGAAATATGCGTACTGCAGATTTTTGAGGTTGGATGTTTAACTTTGCACAAATTGTTTTAGGCAAAATATTAGATGAAGCACCTAAATCTACCAAAAAATTATGCAAATTTTTATTGAAAATTTCTTAAGGAGGAATGGAGGAGTATGGGATTTTGACCTACCTCTAATTAAAGAAATATCATTTAGGTCAACTTTATTTGCCATACTAGTTGGAGGTCTTCCCATTTCATGACAAGCTTGCGAGATTATAGCAGCAGCAAGAGGTGCAACAGGTACTGCATGTAACTCTTTCAAAAGTAATTTCTGTTGGTGTTTTAATTTGCTCACTTCATGAAAAGTAATGTTGGCCCTAGTGTTTTTCATGTTTTCAATGATATTATACTCCATCTCATCAGAAACTATCAGTGTTTTAGTTGGAGTTGATGAATCGGATTGCACTGGGTTCGTCTGAGTCGCTTTTGGTGATGATTTCTTACCTGCAATTTTATCCTTGGAAACCAAGTGTGCACTCTTCTATTTAGAACTGGGTTGTGGAGGATCAAGTTGATTTCTGCTTCTGGTACTAACTAGTGATGCCTCTTTATCCTCTTTGTCTGGAAGAATGAAGTCCCATGTTCCCTATAGTTCTGCAACCTCATCTTCATCAATAGGTTCTTCATTGGAAACTTCCTCTTCTCCCCCTTCAAATTCTGCATTTGTTATAGCATTGGGAGGCTTTGAGTCAGTTGAAGGTTTTTTTCTATAAGGCTTGTAGGTTTTCTTAGAATAAGTCTCTGCTACTTGTCTTTTAATGTCAACCATTTCGTTAGACGTGGTTTTTACAACTTTCTGCAATCATTCTAAATCAAATGGGTCGTTTAATTTCTTTTTCTTAGGATCATCTCTAAAAATAACCTTCTTAGATTTTCTTTCATCAACAATGTTTTTCTTTTCTAAAGCTAAGATGCGTTTTTCTACCGCTATCACTTCCTTCATGTTTTCGACCAATGTTGTCTTGGCCACCTTATCAACAAAGATTGCTATGTTCAATGGTAAAGAAAATATGTACCATTCAGTTCGAACTTCTTCGCTAGGCTTGGAAGCAGTAGGGATTTTACTCAAAAGTTTGTTGAAATGTGAGTTAAAATCTTTGATAGGTTCTCTCAATTTAGTCTTAAGATTCGATATATCATTGATCAATGTTGCTGTAGACCTATCATCTCCAAATTTTGTCAAGAATTTCTCTTGAAAAATGTTCCAACTAGTAATGGATCCTGATGGTAATGAAAAATACCAGGACCCAGCTGCTGCTTGTAAAGTATAAGGAAAAAGTCTAACAACAACATCTTTGTTTGTAACTCCATTTAAATTTATTGATAACATAAATTTATTTATGTGTTCTTCTGCTAGCATGCCTGCTTCAAGGTTAAACTTGGGTAGCCATTTCTCAATATGGGCCAGTAATTGACTCAAGGGCGCAGGCATTGAGACTACCCCTAGATTATTCCATGGGTTTTGAGCCATCGTTGAACTACTAACAAAGGAAAGCACAAATGAAGTTACTTGTGGTAGAGATGAGGATGTAAAAGTTCTAGTACTCTTTTGAACAACAATATGAAGTGGAGGGGTGGATGGTTGACTTTGCAATGGAGAAGATGGAATGGATGTTGATGATGAAAGAGTCTCACTGTTGGACCCTTTAGGTGTCTTCCTTGCTCTTTTCCTTCCAGAAAATGGTAATTCAGTTGGTTTAATACCAAAATTTTCACTCTATAATCTGGCAAGAGGATGTGAAGGATTGTATTGCAAAGTCACACTACCTTGAGATAAATCAGATTTTTGTGGTGATATGGAAAATCCTTGAAGTTTATGGATCAAAGACTCAACTTCAGGGGGTTCAATAGTAGATCTATTTGAAATGTTTGGGTTTTTGGTAGTGGGTATTGTTTTCTCAACTTCTCGCTTAAGATTTAAAGACTCGGAGTGCGATGGAGAAGTTGGGGGAGATGTTGAGGGTGATTTACTCTCAAAATGGTTTTTATATTTAGATTTACTAGCCATTCATAGTTCGGGCCCTCCTTCTAGCACCGAATATGTTGAAGCACCAAAAATCAGGTCTACAACAAGAGGGATACCCACCCGGTCTGGACCTTGAAAGCAACTCCTTTTCCATTTAAGATAGTGGGTTCAACTGGGGATAATGGGACCAGGTTCCCAATTTGTTTGTGATGATACTAAGAAATGATGTTTTCTTTTCTAAATTTTTTTAAAATAAAGTGCTTTTAATCTAAATCTATTCTATCACACGTAATTCTATTCTAATGAATGTAAACATCTAATTCTAAAACTATCCCGGGATTAACTCTTCATTTATGCGATCTAAAATAGTTTCTAACAGCAACTGGTAATAAAGATCATTCAATTGCTACGAGAAAAGAATTCATTAAAATTGAATTGTTTCATATAAGAAATTAACCAAAACAATTGTGAGATGCATATCACATAATAAGCTATTAATATACTCAACATAAACAGAATAATTACCACCGTACAGTAGTGCCAAATGATAACTTAAACATTCAATCTTTCATATATAAACAACTAAACATAACATATTACTTGACGCATAAGCAGAAATCATTAAGAGATAAAAGTACCATTGATAATAAGTCCGACTCATGAGGTTCAACAATATAGATTTATCTTCTCATAATTCAATATCTACTAAGAGTACATAAGTGCATTTCAGTAGCAGACATTAAACATAGATATCAATAAATATCATTCCATTCATTCATCAAAACCTCCTCAGAGGATGCAGAAGTGCATGTTCTGAAGAACTGTTTTTGACAAATTTCTGGACCCCTCTCTAAATGCATGAGAAAGGTTTAAATACTACTAACTAAAGACTAAAAATAGTTTATTACAAAAATATAGGAGGAGGTTTAAATCTAAGGCAAAAATAAAACTAAATAAAACTAAAACTGTATCTGAAAATTAACTATGCATATGTTCTCTTAGATCGCAAACATTCAGCATCGGCTTGAGGAGTGTCGGTTTTCCGACCTTCGATTTTAGTTTTCCTGCGAAAACAGAATTAGCAAGCGTTGGCACTATCTTCTCGGCAGAATTTGTAAGGCATTTCAAAGTCATACACTGACTGTGTGGTTTCACCAGGTGTTGCCAGTAAGTATCCCAATTTAAATTGGTTAACTTTTTGATTGGCTCTTGCTTTTTCTTCAGCTTTCTTTCTCCAACTTGTCTGTAGTTGCTATGCTTTCGGAAGAAATCCTGGAGTAGTTTCTAATATCAGGCTGGTTATATGCAGATTTTCATTGACACAGTCAATGACATTGCTTGTTGTTGTTGCTGCTTCTTCCGATCCTTGTGCTGCCTTTTTTATCTGTGCATCCCACTCGTTGAACAACATTTCTTTGTGGGATTCATTGATCTTGAGCAACCCTACTTTCTTTCCTTCCTCTGATTCCTACCAATTCAAATAATCTGAAACTTGCTTATCAATTAAATCATAATCAAGTCACAAATCTACAACTTGACTTGTGATTTTGTCACTCATCTTGCAGTGAGAGTTCCATTATGATATTCTTTGGCAAAGTGTCTCCTACTGTTGCAAGAGTTGATCATTCAAGGCAAGGGCTTGTGTGATAAGTTCTATAACTTTGGGGTCATGTTTGTGCTTTTCTATTGTGGCATGTAATTGCTGCTCTTTTTTGGCTAGACTACTTTGATAACCCAACTACATCTATTGAAAGTCCTGTTGTAATTTTTCCAATTTTTCTTCTGCTTCCCAGCTAGCATTGGCCTGCTGTAACTATTGCTGCAAAAATAGGATTTTATCCTCTTTATCCTTAGGCAATAGCTGCACTTTGGATGCTTTATCAATGGTAGTAGAAGCATAAGATCCTGCGATCTAGGATAACTCAGTCAGGTTTTTTTTTCAGATCAATGGTAGGGTCTCACCAAAGGACATCCAGGTGCTCTGCCTCAGGTGAGAGCACGCTGTCTAGTTTTCATTTCTTTCTCTATCTCCTGACCACTGGTTTGTGCTGCAGACTGTAAAACACATCTAGAGGAGGGATTTCCTCTATCTTCAGCATGATTTCATATGATGGAGCTATGGGAATGTGCTCAATTTCTGGAGCATTGACAACTATTTCAATGACCATTTCTATCATTTTCTACGCTAGATTCTTTGGTGTCTCAATGTTTTGCTCCTCGGTGTAGATCAATTCATTAAATGTTTCCCACTCTTTCTCTAGCTCTATTCTTAATGGCTTTGTTGGCTGGATGAGGGGAGCGGGATCTTTTACCTATGTTAGCGACAACAATTGTTGTTCTGGATTTTCTTTAGATTGGGTAGTATCCCTGACTGACCCTTCACTTTTATTGTGGTCGCTCTTCGACTATCTAGATCGTTCTGGTGATTCTCTTCCAGAATTAGATTTAGACTTGTTTAGCCCCGAGCTTCCACTTATACTGACGCTGGGAGTGAGTTCCCTTATTGGTTATAAGCACAACTTGTCCAAGGGAAGATTTGCCAATCTTCGTTCTCTATAGAGTTTAAACTCTTGGAATTATGCTAGGCCAAACTGGATTTGGGCCATGAGTAAGATGTCTCTGAGTGTGCTCTTTTGCTAGAAGATGTCATCGAAGAGATCATCTTCCTTAGTGAACACCTTTATTTTAACAACCATAGTAAAATTATTTATTACATCAAAGGGATCAAACTGTCTCCCTAGGAATTTAAACAATCGTAGACTCAACATGTTTTCTACTTCTCTAAAAGCGTGACCTAGATCAAACAATGCAAAAGCCCCACAGGCCACAGGGAATTGCGGCCAGATTGCCTTTTTCTTGTCTTCTAGTTCTTTGCTCATTCCTCTAACCCCACAGGTTTGATAGGCTATTTCACAAGCCATTAACTTGTCAGGAACATACAAGGGAAGTACATGAGGGAAAGCAATGCTTCTGAATACTCTGATGTAAGTGAAAAATTATTCTTCGAACCATCTTCCGACAGGGAGAATATCAATTTCAGCCTTAGGAGAAAATCTTGGGGCATCTTTATTATACAACATTTTGTGAATGGGTAGCATAACTCCATGGCAGATTCTATAAAAATATGGGGTAAACTCAGAATCCCACAGTTCCTTATAGTAGACTTGAATGGGAAAGGTATTTTGTACCGTCCATTTCCAACCCATGAGAGGAAATCTAGAAACAAAATAGATAGCATCCATGACATAAGCAACTAAAAAGAAAGGAAGATAAATCCTCTCAGAAGGAATCCTTTTAGACCGATAATTCCAAATTGCGGAGGCTAAGTTATCAAATAATATTTGAGCCCGGTCCATAATAGTGGCGTCGGTGGCCGCATCTAATAGGGGTAGCCACTTAGATGAAAAGTTATTGATATCAAGGTTTCCAAATAACCTACATAGCATTGCAGCAGCGAAACGATACGGAGAGGAGAGGGAGCTAGGACTGTACATACCATGTTTGTCTTTCTTTAAAGTCTCTTCCTTTGTTGACCAACTTTTGGTGCATTTCCCCAAATCTTCGTTTTCCTTGGTGAATTTCTCCATGAACTGTTTGTTATAGCTAGCCCGCAGCTTTGGTAAATGATAAGTGTGTCTTAAATTTTGTGGGGTGAATGACCCAATAACCTCCTGGTTCTGTGATCTGAATTTCCTATTTGTTATATTAGCATCGTCTATCACCCATTTAACAATATCTGTATAGGGAAGTATTTTAAGCCTTGCTGCTATACGGTGTAGGAATGAGCACGCAAGCTCTGTGAGTGATGCTTCAGATGACCTGCATGCATTTGCTATAACTGTAAACTCCATGACTCTCGGGTTTTCTTCCTCTAGCAAATTATAAATGCCTTCCCAAGTAGATATGCCTGCTTCTCTAGTACAGGTGGTGTCTGTGAATAAGGGCGTCATCTATTTTTTCTCAGTAACCGGATCTTTTCCCTTCTTTCCCATTACGTTCTACACACTGCTCCGTACATTGTTCTACGTACCACTCCTATAAATTCACAAATAGAGAATTAAGACATAATGAGAAAGATAATGAATGATGGTAAGTAATAAGGTGACGGGAAAGCTCTTAATTTCAAAATCATATCAAATATATCACCCTAAGTGAAATAACTTTTCGCTCAGATCTAAATCCTTTCTCATAAATAACCATCAATAAAACACTAAGTTGACATTAATGCCCATAACTTGGATATTGGATTACGAGAAACATTTCATTGGATGATGAGCCCTTTTGATCTGCGATAAAGCAATTTTGTGATTTTCTTGCACAATGTCGCAAATCAAAATATCGCTAATCCTTTTTGTTAACAATCATTTGTTTCATTATGTGACTGCGAGATGCGATTTGCGAGATACTTTATCACACATCGTAGGATCGAGACGTTTTATCTTAGGTGGTGCTGTGGTATATGAAATCTGTGAGATGCGATGAGTCTATATGGCGTGTGATCTCGCATCATCACATTTTCGCAATTCCAAAAGTTTCTTTATATGATGTCCTCCTTTACCCTTTTGCAATGCGATGTTCATTATTAAGAGAACGATTTTATTTGAGACTTCTCATAATACTTAAGATTTTGTGTTTGCGGATGTTTTTTCTAAGTTTATGATAGTGTGTTTTATTCAAAGGGAATTATAAGTGCTATTTTTTTTAATTAATTTTTTAGAAGCATCCCCATTTATTTAGTGTTATTACTAATACTAAATAAAAATGGGGGTTGTTGCTGGCCACAACAAGTCTTAAAACTGAAACATAATTTCAAGATCAACTTGAAAATCTATCGATTAATCTAAGGATCATTTGAAACATTAACGCTTCATATTTAGTGGTATAGGCTAGAGACATGTTCCGATGTCTTTAAAACTTAGCAGTTGTAGTTCTCTCTTGCATTAGACAACACTAGCATGGATTTGTGCTCCCCATACCATTAAGTATATAAAGGGAGACCCTCATAGGTTGCAAACCTTTATCCATAGGAAACTGAATCTACCACCTTGTAAACGTGATACACCAAACACAACATTTGGGGAGATTTCCTGCACATACGTTAGGTCCTTGGTAAATTTATTTGTTGAGGTGTATATTGTAGTTCACAGTTACTTGGTAATTCTTTTTTCCTAGAGTATTCTGAGTAGTCATTTCGATCTTTACTAACTCCTTAAATTTGAAAAGATCATCAAGCACTTGTCCTTTCAATCTTGGTAAACCAACAAAAGCGACTAGAGTCACCTTTTCGTCCTTTTCTCGACTCTTAAAACATGACAAGGAAAAGTTATTCCTTCAAATTCTAAAATTAATTGACCACAGAATAACATCCTTCATGTGGAAATACTCAGTAGATCTTAGGTTGATACCAATGGCAACATTTCCTAAGTCTAACAGTCAAGGAAACCGTTCTGATGGGAATCCTATTCCTTTTCCTTCTTTCAGAAATATTGGTGCTCCCTATATGGTGACGTTGTCCCTCCCTAGATTGACCATTGGTATGCCAGTTTGGTTGTTTTCGACCTCGATTATTCCGAGTGTCGAAATTTCTTTTCAACTGAGTTCTCCTCCACCTGAACAACATCAACCTCATGTTGATCCTAAAGTTGACCCCTCGCCTTCTTCGCCTATTTCATCACCTCGTTCTTCCTCTTCGCCTGGTGAAAGTCTCGATTCTAGTAACAAAGAAGTTAAGAAGAAGAAGAAGAGGTCGAAGAAGAAGAAGCAAAATAAGCAATGGGGCAACCAAACAACTAGTGCTATCGATGCAACTAATGAAGGAAAATCTTCCAACCAGCCCCAGAAAGTAAAATTCCCTTGCATGTTATGTAAGGGTGACCACCTTCTTTAGACACGTTCTGGTATTCCCAAGGCCTTAGAAGTGTGGTCTATAGGTTCACATCGACCTTCATCATCAGCCTCTGGAAATCATGCTGGTGATAAACCTTCAACTAGTAAATCCCATGGGAAAAAGGGAAAAGTAAAATTTCCCTGTAAGTTGTGTGAAGGTAATCATCCTATTCACCTTTTTCCTTTGATGGATGAAGCTTCCAAATAGTTGAAAAACATTATAGCTCCCCAACCTCGTCTTCTAGTTGATTACCAAAATCTTTCCCCTGATCCTTCACTAGTTGATCCACTGATTGATTAAAATTCATCTTTGGTCAACCCTGCTCTATCTGAAAGTGAGTCTCATGATCCGTTTTCGACCAACCATTGGTTGAGAAAACAATAGAATTGACTCCACCTTCTATTAATCATACCTTTCCGATAGAGAGTGAACCCTATATTACTTAGGTTCTTCTAGTTTCTTTAATTTCAAATGAACTGAAGGGAAATCCTACCATTCTCGAGGTGCATGAGAGTAGTTCTCATGTTCTCGTAGAGAAAGAAGGTAGTTCTCACGTTCCTACAACACCCCGTCTGAGTAGTTTAGTCACTTCTTTTGTTTGGAATCAACTTACAGGATATCGCCTTCTGTCTTATGTGCCTTTCCAGATTACAATATAGGCTTACCATATGGCCGTGCCTAGCATAGTCATAGACGAGGGCGCATATGTTAGAATCATGTCCTCAACTGCTTGGCAAGATTTAGGTTCTCCTCAACTTGTCCCCTTCACCCAGAATATGTTAGCTTTTAACAGAGGAACTAGTCAACCTTTAGGGATCCTTCCTAAGTTGCCTATTACTTTGGGAGGAAATACTATCTATATAGACATGATGGTTGTACAAGGCTATTTAGATTTTAATCTACTCCCTTGTTGTGACTATTTTTATGTCATGGGAACTCTTGTTTCTTCTCTCTTTCTAGTGATGTGTTTCTCGCATGAAGGAAGCATCATGATGATTGATCATCTTACATTCATTGTTCCTAAATCAGCTCTCACTCAACCATCATCCCGAAATGATTCTCATATGCAAGCGGTATCACCCCTAAAACAAGTTAATTATGTGGCCACTTGTTCCATGCCCACATCTATTGATGCTCTAGTAGGTGATCTAGTACACCATGTACTAGGGGCATTGGAGCCTAATTTTTCATTTGGATCCTTGGACATGTATCCCTTCTACAGTGTTGTTCTCCCATCTAATGAGAACCTTTTTGAAGCCATGGCCTCTTTTGGTCTGTGATGAAAGTATCATGGAGCAAAGTTCCTTGTCTTGTGTCAAGCTCCTTCAAAAATGAAACAAAGGACCACGAGGATAGTTCTTTTACTATGTCAACCTCTTTAAAAAATGAAATAGGTCCCCATGAGGATAGTTATTTTATGATGTCAACCTCATTAAAAAAAAAAATAAATAAATAAAATAGGTCTCCATGAGCAGAGTTCTTTTACTTTTGTCAAGCTCGTTAAAAAATGAAACAAGGTGTCATGAGCATGGTTCTTTTCCTATGTCAAGCTCATTAAGAAATGAAACAAATCCCCTTGCAATTCGAGTCTTTGATTAGATCTCGTAAAATCTGAGTCGAGTCTTTCACTTGATCTCATAAGTGAACCTTCATTCCATCCACCTGTTAGTAACTAGTAGTCTACTTAGGTGAATGAAGTGAAGCTTGGGGGCATGTACCTCGAATTGAGTCATTATGTTGGGGGGATGCAAACTTATCTCAAGCATAGTTTATTTTTGTTTCAAGCTTGTGTAAAAATGAAACCAAACCCAAGCATACTTTGTCTCTGTTTCAAGCTTGTGTAAAAATGAAACCATTTTCATCTTATCTCTCGTGATTTCCATCCTTATCAGCTGATCTTTTCCAGATGAGCCTTGGTTTGTCCATTCCATCATCACCATCTCTTTGGTCAATCATTCACTTTCACTTGGTTATTTTACCCTTTCCTGAGGAACATTTGCAATGAGTGGTCTTATTAGCCAACCTCTTGACTTTTACATGTTTTGAGCAGTTCCATCATTACCAGAACCACTTGCTATCCTTTTTTACCACTCGTTCTTCCAGGCAGATTCGTCTTTCAGTGCTTTTCTAACTCTCGAAAAATGAAAAGATTTTCAAGTACTTGTCGTTAACTCGTAAAAGTAAATGAAATGACATCTACTCAATATAATTTTAACCATTTTCCGGACTTACATTGACTACTTAAGAAAAAGGTAACCTTGATTGACATGGTCAAGAGGTTCTCTTAGATATTTGTTTCTACCTTTTCGATTCGAGAGACAAATTACAAAAAGGTACATGATGGAGTTTTCTTTTTCATCTCTTTTTCAAACTCTATAAATATGAAAAATAAGCCAAGTTTGTCTTACGTTGGACTCGCTAAAAATTTACGATGAAAGGCTCGTCACCATGATGAGACCGATTTTCTCCTTCCTAGGTCTTGTAAAACTTACTAGGATGGATTCATCTGAAGGATTAACTTATATGAAAAGCATATGGTATTTTCTTCAAGATTGTGTAAAAATAAGGAGGTACTCGCTAGAAATAGTGGGGGAAAAATGAAGATGAAACATCCTTTGTATAGGCAACATGTCGCTCTTGAACATGACACTCTTCTGCTCTCATTTCTGGTTTGGGATATCCTCACTTAGTCACTTTCCTTTCCAGGTTTGGGTGATACATTTTTTCCTCTCATTTGACTATTCCACCTCAACATTATGACCCTTGGTCCTATGTTGAGTCTAATGCTGCCACATTTCGGAGTCATGTTGCTAATATGTTCAAGAGAAGTCCAATATGTGGTTATTTACCTATACACAGTTTGAGTCATTCTTGCAGTCTTGAAACTTATTCCACTTTGTTCCTCATTTCATGTCGATGATGGGGGAATCATTATAACCCTCCTTCGATGGGTCACTTCCTTTTGACTTCAGCTCATTATCCAGGAAGATGACTTAGAAACTTCCTTTCAATAACTTACAGCTTGCATGCCTCAATGACAATTTCTTTGCATCCGTCAACTGGTTTTCATTATTAGCCTTTGATCGGATGATTCCATGAGTGTTCGAATTTAGCTTCTTTATCACATTCATGGATTGTACTATCGTACCTTGAGATCCATTGTCATTATGGGTGGATCCTCTCATGCCTATTAACAGTCTACATCAATGGCTGGTAATTAGGTGGTTTTCTGGCATGTTCAACTGTGACACGTTCATTCGCATGTTAGAATTCATACTTTGATCGGGTTGCGATGGAGCGCAAGAACTTGAGTCCTATTTGATATGAATCAGGTTGCGTGGAGTTATATGTTGTTTAGAGAGTTTTCGGCGTAATCACATAGAAATTATTCATGATTGTACATATTTTTCTTCTATATGGATGGTTGTGACCATATCGTGGGACTTTGCATTTATGATAATCCTTCTCATCTTGATGGTTATGCCCATACCATGGATCTTTTCATATAGTCTTCATCATTCAGATGGTTGTGCCCATGCCAAAGATTCATGTCTTGATCTTAGATATGTATATGTATATACGTCCTTGATTTTTAGGTCTCCTGACAGTGTGTGTCCTCGTCCTTGAAAGAGCTCGTAAGCAATCTCAGCCATCACTCCTCATTCCGCCTTCATGCTTTAGTGGGCATCTGTTATGCAGTATTTTGTCACACCTCCTACACTTCCCTGCAGGGAAAATTTTAAGAACCCCCCCTGAATTTATAAGTATAATAAATGGGCGAATATCCATGGTATATAGGAAAAGTGGAAGGCAATTTTATCAATAATATAACATGTATATATAATTTTTTGGTGAATCTCTCACAAGGCATGGCAAATATTTTACTCAATTATAAAATCTTGTAAGATCTTGGTATTACCATGGGTTATGATAAACCTGGAGCTTAAAAATTACTCTTAGTAATTTATATTAAAATTAATAAAAATTAATAGTTGATTTTATTTTAACCAAGCTAAAATGTTTAACATACATTTAAATTACAACATCCATTTTTACTCTCCACCAAGCCCCAAGAGGGATCAAATATTTTTTCACTCTATGCTAGTTTGCATATCACGATATTTGATACCTCTGAGTTGGGATCAAATATTTTTTCACTCTATGCTAGTTTGCATATCACGATATTTGATACCTCTGAGGGTTAGTAGATCAAGACTAAAGATGGATCTATGATAGTTTAATTCCCCCATTTAAATAGGCTACATTTCAAGTGAATACCATGGGTCAATACCATGTGCCATTTTTATTTTTATCAATACTAATATTAGGGTTAATAATGTTTTTTTTGCATGGTATTAATAACAATCTAGTCCATGGTATTTGTCCCATAGTATTTTGCCCATAGGTTTCACCTAAATATAACACATTTTTTGATTGTTCGTAAATATAAGGTGACTTAGGGAGTAAATATAAAAAAATGTTTTATTTGTTTACCATACCTCTCGTTTATTTAATATTTTTATTAATTTTACCATACCTCTTTTACAAATATGGTATTTGGCCCATAGGATTCACTTAAATAAAACCTCTTTCTTGAGCCTTCATAAATAGAATGAGGGTTATGGACTAAATATAAAAAGAGATTTTATTTATTTACCATACGTCAATTTATTTATATTTTTATTTATTTACCATACCTTTTGAGTAAGTATAAAAAACGTTTTATTTATTTACCATACCTCCACTTTACTTTTATTTTTATTTTTTTACACCCTTGCATGTATATAAGGTGACTTATTGAGTAAATATAAAATGTGTTTTATTTATTTACCATACTTCTTATTTATTTATATTTTTATTAATTTACCATACCTCTTTTATAAATACGGTATTTGGCCCATAGGATTCACTTAAATAAAACCTATTCTTGAAAATGGGCCAATGGAAGGTTCTAACTCCTAATTTCAAGGGCTAAATTTACCTTTTTTACCCTGTCCCTTAAAATAAGGTGGGCTATTTGAGGTGATTTGTAAAAATGTACTATGATACAAAATATTCGCCCACTAAAAATTTAAAACCCCTTAATTTCGCCAAAGGGCGAACATTCGCCCCTAAAATTTTCTATGCTTCCCTATGACATACCTCAAAGTGCCCAAAACATGACCATTATACAGTATACTCATCCATGTATACATCTTAGATCCCTCCTAAGACTTTGTTTGGAAAATGTCTTAAGCTTTCCCTAAAGAAATGGCTCTTAAAACCCTAAAATAAGGATCATTGATCTTATGAGGCTTAAAACTGCGATGGTCTCCTATTGCAATGTACTTAGCTAGTGGTTCCCTTACATACCCACGATGATCCCAAAAATGTAATTTTCCCAAAGAAGATGAGAAGATTTGTAATCTAGAAGCTTCCAGAGTAGCGAGCTGGAGGTTGTTTCACATAGAATAGGTCGAACCCTCTCATATTGGCCTCTTGGTCTTATCCCTATGAGCTATCTCCGTGAGATGAGAGCCTAATCCTATCTTTGGAGAGATCCTAACTCCCTTTCTCAGCCTATATATTCATCCTCTCCCATTCCCAAATGGTTGGTCAAGTTAGAGGTTGGGTTGGTCTATGTCTATTTGCACCCTTATGTTAAGCTTGTGCCTAGAGGCTATTAATTAGACTTGGAGAAGGAGTTCTTGGAGAATTCTTGGCTTGGACTTGGATTACCACTCAAGGATATCCTTTCAACATCAAGGCTTTGGTTATAAGATTCCATTTATTTCCTAATAATATACAACTACTAGTTCATCTTCCCAAAATATATATGTTCATGTATTTATTTAGCTTGACATTCCTTGATCAGTTAAGTAGGTTGTTATTGGATTTGTTATTGGTTTTGGCATAATTTTTTGTCTCTTGATCACTTTTGCAGGTACATAAATGCTAAGAGAAGCAGGAGCAAGTCTGTAACACAATCGGTTTGAGGCCCTCAACAAAGGAAAACGAAATAACATTAGAACAAGGTAGGTCATCTCTTTCTTTCTACTTTTCAATTATAACCTAGGAAGATGTCTAGTTGGTTGACATCACTTCAGTTGCTAGACCCACTAATTGGGCTAGAGGGATCGTCTCTATCCGCAGAGAGGATTAACCTTCTTAACACCAACTCCTGCACCAAGGCAAGTGGCTCACCAGGGACCAACTTCAGCAGAAGTTTCTCCATCTCATGGAGGCACTCAACGCAATGGAGACCATTGCTTCCTAAGGGGGGAGGAATCATCCAGGTGGATATTGGTGGCTACCATCCTATTCCACTTTGACCCCCAACACTGTCTCTTTCAATTTTTTAGTTCCCTTAATTGTAACAATGTTTGCTATTTTTGGCAGTTTTTCGGGTCCTGAACTTCTGAAGTCGTTTTGAGGGCTTAAATGACGTTTCTTTATGGAAAACAAAGAGGCCAAAGACTTTCTAAATGGGTTTCCCAATTTGTATCTAACCTACTCTTCGAGATCTTCGAAAAAAGGTATTATGATAGCCAAATGAATATCATATGCCAAAGTTATGACCTAGGGAAAGTGATGTACCAGTTTGCCCAAATGGGGCCCATAGTTTTGGCGCTTCATCTCCTAGGGTTAGATTTATAGATGCTTAGGGTTTTCCATTGTTTCTTAATAATAAATAGT
>APFE031616666.1:0-20852 GCA_000404065.3 Pinus taeda
GTTTAGAGGAGACCGCTGCACATTGATAATCTCATCCAAAGTTTCAGATCCTTTGACAAACTTAAGATTAATAGCTTTGTTTTCTCAATCTCTTTTCTAAGACCAACAATTTCACCTTCTAATTTTTCAAGATGTCTTTCCTTTTCATCAATTTGAAATTGTAGAGTATCAATGATCATATTCTTCTCTTCTATACATCTCTCAAGTGTAGTAATTTCTTCATGAAATTAATCCACATCTATAGCATCCATATAATCATCATCTTCAAATGCCATTAACAATTTATATTCATTACCTCGTTCATCTTCATCACTGTTTGATAGACCATCACTGTCTTCATGAGTGTAGTAGCTTTTCTTACTTGCACTCTGTTTCTTGTTCCATCTAGCAGGTTCCTTTCCTTTATCCTTATAAGGACATTTTGCAGCATAATGACCTACTCTTCCAAAAGCAAAGCATTTAAAAGGCAACTTATCTCTGAACCTTCCAGAACCCCTTTGAAGATTTCTGACAAAGTTTGATTCTTCTTCCTCTTCTTCTGGGACGTGGCTTGCTTCATAATAATCTCCTTTGCCTCATGCCTTGAAAGCAGGTTCTCTTCTATCTGATGGACCTCCCTTTATCATTTCATAAGCAGTTAGAATTCCATGTAGCTGAGACATACTAAGAGTTCGTAGATTTTATTTTTCTTCTATTGCAGATACTTTAGATTCAAACTTGGGGGACAATGATCTTAGAACCTTTTCAACCACAATAGCCTCTTTTATTTCTTCACCCAAATTTTTCATACAATTAACAACTTCATCTACCCGAAGAAAATAGTTAGCCACACTTTCATCATTAAACATCTTGAGAGTCTCATACTGAATCCCGAGAGTTTGAAGTTTGGCACGCTTTACCTGTTCATCTCCTTCATAGCTCGTGACAATTTTGTCCCATATCTCTTTTGCAGATTTATAGTGCATTACCTTCATGAATTCCGATTGGGATATACATCCTAATAGGGTACTGACTGCTTTTGCATTTGTTTCATACTTATTTTTCTCGTCTGCATCTGTAGGAGTAGTTGAAGGAAAAGCATAGCCTGTCTCTACGATGTCCCAAACTTCTGTACCAAGAGATTGAAGATAGGCAGTAACTCTTACCTTCCAATAATTGAAGTTTGTCCCATCAAAAACCAGTGGCCTAATAGATGCTTCCCTCTCGTAGTTGCTCATGATGAAGGATCTTCCTTCAAGCGATCAAGCTTCTTTAGAAGGACCTGCTTTGATACCAATTGTGGAAAATAATACTGAGAGGGGGGGTGAATCAGTATTATCTAGTCCTTCTACCAAATCTTCTTTATTTACATTTTGAATTATTATTGCATATCAGTACCATAAAATAATGAGCATGAACAAGAAAAACAGACAGTCACATCAAAGAACACCATATATAAGGTGGAAACCCAATGTGGGTGAAAACCACCTGCTGCAATATGTCCCTATCTTCTTTCAAATTAGAAACTCCTTTTATAATGGTATTGTACTAGTGCAGTCGTTTACCAGTACATAGGTTGCAACCTGCAGAGAGCTACAACTCTCCCTCGTTTTCCAGTCTCTCTTGGAAGGGAGCTACAACCCCCTACTTCTTTTCAAGGACCACTTTTCATAAATTTTCAAACTGGATCCATATACATCAAATGATCATCAAGTACATATAAATTACACAGTTAGCTGCAGTAGCCAGATCAACAATAACAGAACTGAACCCAGAACACCTTATCAACAGAAAAGTTCAGTCAACAGAAGATCTTAAGACAGATACGCAGTTTTCCCTTCTTTGGCCTGCGTCGCTACGCACTTCACTCTCTGCTTCTCTGCGTATACCCATAGAGTTCCTTCTGCTACACTGTGTGACCACACACTGATTCTTCTACTATGCTGCGTACAGTACCCACCCAAATGCACTATCGCACCGCCTACTGCCATAGTAGGCACGCACCCAAAAGGATTATCGCGCCGCGTACTGTTACAGTAGGCACGCACCTGAACCACTGCTGCTCTGCGTACCCACGCAGTTCTCCTGTTTCTGCTCTGCGTACCCACGCAGTCACCCTTCTTCTGCTCTGCGTATCTGCGCAGCTCACCTTCTTTTGCTCTGCGTACCCACGCAGAGGCACCGTTAAACACCTGCCTACCTCAGATTAGGGCCGAATGTGCAGATCACCAATGTGCTACAGTTAGACATATGCCCAGATCTGATCAAGCGCTCGAGAGATCACCCTTCACAGATTCGCTTTCCACTTTGCTTTCATATAGATCAAGCTTTTTGAAACAATAACCCAAATATTTCAGATCTTAAGATATTCAACCAAAAACCATGCCTAAGCCAAATGATCTCCTTTGCTTTATATAGGCAAGCTCTTCCTCAAATCAAGGATCATGGGGCTCAATAATAATAATAAAATAAAATAATACCACGGGCCAAAACCATGATAACACAATACCATCGGCTAAATACCAAGGGTTAAACATAAGGAACCCCACGTGTGCGCGCTTTACTGCCTTGAAGTGTGTGCACTGGGGGTACGCACCTCATGAATGGGTAACCTGAGTGTCTGGATGAGATCCCTGCACACCGTACCTCTGGGTACGCATCTTCTGAACTGTTCTCCTGCGTACTTCTTAATTTTCATCATATCGAGAGACTTGCCATGGGTGTTGCCATCAAGTACAACATCTGTAACATATAACCATGCCAGAAACATAATGCCAACAGGTACTATGTAAAACAAATTGGAGCTTCGTATAGCTTCTCTTGTGCATCCAGTTTTCGATGTTTCATGTTTAAAGAAGGTTATAGGCGACAAGGTCCCAATTCAAACAATATTTCCAGAATTTGATGAGGATAGGAAATATTATATTGGAACCGGATGTAGTCACAAAAACAAGCACTTGATAGCTATTAAATCAATCAATTTCGGAGTATCTCATCAAGTGGAAGAACTTATCCATTAAATATTCCACATGGGAGGATGAGAATTTTATACATAAGCATCTAGAACTACTCAAGCATTGACGACAACACTTTGTTGAAGGAGAGGGGCATGTTAGCTCCGTATAGTACTAGTGATTACCCCATTACTATTGTAGTTCTATCCCTTATTAATATTGTTGTGCCCCTATTGTCCCCATATTATGACTATTGTGACCCATAGAATCCCTCTAATGTTATTTTTGTGCATTATTATTATTATTATTAGGTTGGCTGGGTTATATTGTGACTCCTTATACTCCTATATATAGAAAGGAGGTTTTGTCATTTGAATCATCAAAGAATCATTCATTTTTGTAATGTAAAGGAGGTTGCCCCATCGAAAAGGCTGAACTCTAAGGCATTGATCTATCTTTTCTATATTTTTGAGAGCTAGTTTCATAACAGGTTCCTTGGAGAATCCCAAAAGTGGCGCTATTGTAGAAACAAGAAATACATTTATTTTGAGTTCTTCATTAGTGCATTGGTAGTATATTGTTTATTTGATACAATACCTCAACAGTGTATGATCAAATTACAGTTAAGCTTGTCATAATATTTTGACTTACCGTATTTTAGAGAGAAACTAAAGTGTCTGTCAAACTTGCACATCACAGTTGTATCATGCCAAGTTTACCTGGGACAAGTTTTGTGGATCTAAGTAGGAAGATACATGTTTGAATTCAAGAGGCAACAATACTACAAGTGGGAAATAGGTTTCACAGTTAACCTAGATTTCACATTATGGTCGGAGTCGGTTTGTTGGCAAGATGTTGGATACCCCAACTTCCTTTTTATGACTGAGTGCAGGATTCAATCCTTCGACATAATCCTCACTCAGTTGTCATTATGTGGTGGTTTTTATAAAAAATGTTGCACACCTATAAACTTTAGTAGAGTTGTTCTTGAGTCTTCCAAGCTGTTTAGCTTTTCAAAGCACACATGTACGAGAAGAGGAGAATAATATGCCCAGCTAATTTGAAGTTATCTACCTATGAATAGGGTGTTCCCATTAATAAAACTGATGACTTCCTCTACTTCTTTCTACTGAGCAACTTTGGGACTTGCCATGAATTGTGAGACAATTCCAACCCCATAACTATAAATTTCTTATTTAAATCTATACCCAATAGATTAGAATCTGCACATGGAGAACTCCATCCTTGTTTCAAAAGAACCTGCAATCGACTTGTACCATGCTATTTAATATTTTCTATATTTATTCGCATCCTTGGTCTGTGACATAAATATGCAACATGCTACCTTGCATTTTCTATGATAGCACTACTCAAAAATAATAAAGTATGCCCAAATCTATCATTTCAAATGATCTATGTAGCTCACCTTTTCGTTTTTCAATTATTGAAGTTATTACCTATATTGATGAGAACTTATACAACCAATACCACAGTGACAATATATGTTATAGTTTTATCTATGTTTCTATGAAGGTGTTTCTCCTTCAGTAGAGAAAAATACATTGTAGTTTCTGTTTAGGGTAGAACTGTACCCAGTAGCAACCTTGGCTTGTGTGCAAATGGGTTGAATGCACATTAGACTCTATATGTTTTTTCAAAGGTGTTTCTCCTTCAACAATACTTCATCTTAGTAGACACTTCCGGTCTTCACCTTTAGTAGATCCATGTAGCCTTGGGATTCATGTTGTAGATTATAGTTTTCTTATGAGATTGCAGCA
The DNA here is from genome assembly GCA_000404065.3 of Pinus taeda. Lineage (NCBI taxonomy): Eukaryota > Viridiplantae > Streptophyta > Pinopsida > Pinales > Pinaceae > Pinus > Pinus taeda. Next base: position 4,712 of record APFE031616666.1, read on the forward strand.
ACAATGAAAGAAGTGCATCAATTTTAGGTGTATTTAGTATGATTTCATAGTTGGACTTAGATGCTCACTTTTCTTAATTTAGGTGTTTTTCTTAGTTCTATTTTTTCCACATTTTTATCTTTAAGAAAATTGCACAATAGAGAAGGGTTCTATATTTTGAGCAAGGGACACACTTCTAGGCAGGAGGTACTCTTCTCTAGGAAGCTTTTGCAATGCAAGTTAGGTGCTCTATCTGGGAATCCCAAGAGGTGTTATTGTAGCAATAAGAAATTCATTTATTCTGAGTTCTTCATTAGTGGATTGATAGTATATTGTTTATTCCATACAGTACCTCAATATTGTATACAACCATATTTAGAATGCTTTCATAGTTCGACTTAGATCTTCAATTATCTTAATTTAGGTGTTTTTCTTAGTTTTGTTTTATGCACAGATTTATATTTGAGAGAAGTGCATAATAGATAAGGGTTCCATATTTTTAGCCGGGGACACACTTCTAGGTAGGAGGTACTCTATTCTAGGAACCTTTTGATATGTAGGTTAGGTGCTTTATCTGAGAATCCCAAGCGTTGCTATTGTAGCAATAAGAAATTCCTTTATTTTGAGTTCTTCATTAGTGCATTGATAGTATATTATTTATTCCATAGAATACCTCAATATTTTATGATCACCTTACAATTAGGATTTTCATAATATTTTGACTTACCCTCATTTAGAGGGAAACTAGAGTATGTGTCAAGCTTGCACGTCATAGTTGTATGATGTAGAGGCTACCTAGCATGAGTTTTGTGGATTTAAGCAGCCAGATACCTGTTGTATTTTAAGAGGAAACAATGCTACAAAGTGGGAAGAGGTTTCACAGTTAACGTAGATTTCACATTATGGTTGGAGTCAGTTTGTTGGGAAGACGTTTGATACCCCAACTTTTTTTTATGACTAAGTGCAAGATTGAGTACTTTGACATATTCCTCGCTCAATTTTCATTAAGCGATGGGTTTTCTTTGAAGTGCATCACATCTATAAACATTACCAGATTTGTTATTGATTCTTTGGATGTGTTTATCTTTTTAAATCACACACGAACAAGAAGACGAGAAATACTATGCCCAACTAATTTCATGTTATCATCCTATGAATAGGATGCTCACTTCCATAAACATGAAAACTAACTATACTTCTTTCTAGTGAACAAATTTGGGACTTTTCTTGAATTGTCGGATAATTTAAACCCCATAACTATCAGTTTCTTATTTAAAGTTATAACCACTAGATTAGAACCAGCAAAAGGAGAATTCCATTCCCATCTCAAAATAACCTGAAATCAACTTATACCATGATATTTAATATTTTATGTATTTGTTTACATCCTTGGCCTGTAACATAAAAAAGAAAAATGTTACCTTGCATTTTCTATACAAACACTCCTAAACGATAATAAAGTATCCCCAAATTTGTCATTTCAAATTATCTATGCATCTCACCTTTTGGTTTTTTAATATTTAAGTCGTTACCTATATTGATGAGATAATAAAAAATCGAGGCCATAGTGACAATATTTGTTAGATTTGTATCCATGTTGCATTGAAGTTATTTTTCCTTCAGCAACAATACAATACATTGTAGTTTCCATTCAACGAAGAAGTGTACCTAGTAGCAGCCTTGGTCTGTGTGCAAATAGGTGGAATTCACAATAGACTTTATCTATTGTTTTGAAGGTGTTTGTCCTTCATTTTTACTTCATCTCAGAAAATCCATTCAATAAACATCGTCAGAAAATGCATACAACCTTGGGGTACATGCTATAGGTTCCAATTTTGCTGTGAGGGTATAGCAACGATTAAAGAATTGCATTGATTTTAGGAACCTTATTGTTGTTGTATGAAAGAATGCTTATCTACTATTTCCCAAACTTATATATAGCCCTATTTATTATACTTTTGTAGTTTGACTTGGATGCTCACTTTTCCTAATTTAGGTGTTTTTCTTAGTACTATTTTTTGCACAGATTTATCTTTAAGAAAAGTGCACAACAGACAAGCATTCTATATTTTGAGCAGGGGACACTCTTCTAGGTAGAAGGTACTCTATTCTAGCGAGCTTCTATCATGCATGTTAGGTTCTTTATCCTAGATAGAGTCCCAAGTCCTTTCCTCCTTAAAAATGTCCTTTCCAGAAAAGACACCAGAGGATAGTGTCCCAAGTGCCTAAATTTTCAAGAAACCCACTTGACCCTAGCCATGTAGCCTAAAATCCTTTACATTCGAGTCATCTCTTGGTTGTGGTTTCATAGAAAGAGCCAACTGTGGTTTGGTAGGGCTAGCTAACAAAGTAAAATCTTGGTATGTGGTTAACTCAGTCAATCTCTTCATTAGCCTGGGAAATTATGGAGGAAAACAGAGGGCATGACAACTAAGGAGTGCCAAGGTGTTCTAGTGAATGTAAGGTTCCTAAGTCATGGAAAAATGAAATTCTAGTTGTGAGGTCATGACTACCAAGGTGTGTTAGGGAATGCTAGGGCATGCTAAGATGTGCTAGATAGTATAAACACATTTCAAACAAGCTAAGATGTTCCAAGTGCTAAGGCATGCCAAGATGTATAGGGATTCTAAGTCATTGCCTCATCTTCTTCCATATGATATCCACTTATGACATTTCCTTTCCAATATTTGGTGCATTTAAAAGTTATAGGTCATTTATAGGTTATAAATGTCTTTAGAGTTTCACTTCTAATTGAGTATTCAACTTAACATATCGATTCTCTTATACATAACTATTCTTCTCTCTACCCAACTTTTATAACTTCAATAACCATTAGGTACGGACCTACATATTCGATGTTTCTTTGCTTGTTTGGTAAAATATTGTTGAGATGTTAATTTATTGAGAGTTATGCAATTTGAAATTTATGAAGTTTCAAGGTCTAATTTTAAAAAATATAATTCTTTTCAGGGTGCTAGCTCAATGGAAGAGCACCTGCTTTACAAGAAATAGGTTCGAAGAGCACCTACTTTACAAGAAAGAGATCCATATGGAATGGTGACGATCAATTTTTTTATGATGGAGGCTCTTTTGACCATAACCAATGAGCTTTGGTGACATTTTTTTACCCTCACCAACAATATGAAATGGTTACATTCAACGAACGCCAACATATCTATGCATCAATAGTGACGACCCTTAAAGGTCCGTAACCATAAATCATTGTTGCTGATATGAAATGGTGACGATTGTTGTCTGCCATTATAGTCATTATTCATGATGGATATTGAATGTCACCACAACGCCTATACTTATAGAAATGCAAATTCTGGTCACAATCGATGAACATCACCATATCTATGCACGAATAGTGACAACCATTAATGATCCATCACAATAAATCTTTATTGTTCATATGAAATGGTGATGGTAACTATCCTTCATTATAACCAATCTTCGTGATGGACCTTGAATTTCAACATAAAACCTATACTTTTCCGACACCACCTTTGGTGACATTTAGTTTTTGGTGACAGGTGGTATGGTTCATCACCATTGCTCATATGCAATGGTGACAGTTGTTATCCGTGATTATAATTCATTATTGGTGATGAACTTTAAATTTGACTACAACACCTATACTTTGGCAATGCCACCTTTGGTGAAGTTCAATTTTTGGTGATGGGGGCTATGGTCCATCACCATCACTCATATGAAATGGTGACGATTATTATCCGTCATTATAAATGAGTATTGTTGATGGAATTTGTATGTCACTGCAACACCTATAGTTCTAGTGATGCCACCTTTGGTGATGTTCAGGTTTCGGTCATGAATTCTCCTTTCGTTATCACCAATAAGCTTATGGTGACATTTTTTCCCCTCACCAACGTCCTTTTTTCCTGTACTGCTAGTTATATTTTTCTTGTTTAGATAGTTTAAAAAAGAGGTGAAAAATAAAACTCTAAATGTTCAATTTTGTAATTGTCACTTAAGTCCAAAAAGACAAAAAAACAATACTCAAGAGAATCTCTTAGGAATGCTTGACTAAGGTATTCATTTTTTGTAAATAGTCTATCTCAGTCTGAAAAAGAGTTAAAATTATACTGAGTAGTCATATTTTCAATTACTTTAACGTGTTTGAAAAGACAACTGCTTCACAATATTTTCATGCTTTGGGAGTCCAAAAAGAGCTGGAAGAGAACTCCACACGATTTATTTTTTGTAACTTTATAGTGACTAAAAAAGAGATAAAATCATGCTCTTTCGTCCAAATGATATTTTTCAATTCATACATCACTAAATCTGTCAAAAAATTTCAAGCTACTTAGAACAACATCAAAGGATTAAAAATACCCGTTTCATGATAAAATTGAATTATATTTAGGTCAAAATATTAAGATATTAATTAAATCATGATGAAAATGACTATAAAACAGGAAACAAAAATTCAATTTACTATTTCACATTTTACTTCTAGGAGAGTAAGTTATGAGTGTTTTTCCCTTCAATCTTTTGTAGTTGATTGTCACTAATATGGTGGACCATTTCTAGCATCGTCACTTCAAGGTAGGAGATACAACCTTCCTATTTATTTTCATGCTTCCATTTTGTCATTTGACAATGGTTTTTTCAAATTTTTATGGCCCTATTGATGTAATTACTTACGTTAGCTCCAATGCCCCCCCCCATCAAGTTGAAAGGAGAATTGAACATTCTATCCTTATCTTGCTCATTCTATTTAATCTCATTTCATTTCTTAAGCATGTTTCACATCACCTTAAAAATATCTACAAATTTTGGGATAAATCTTCCCTGAAAATTTTCCTTACCTAGAAATGAGTACACTTTTTCTCGTTTCTTGGTTGTTCAGTATTTTGTATTGTTGTCACTCAATTGGGATCTATCTGAATGCCCTCCTTCGATACCATGTGATCCAACAACTTCCCCTCCTTGATAGCGAAATGGATCTTTTTCCGATTTAAAGAAACTTAAAACTTCCTACAGTTAATGAAGATTGTCCTCAAATGTTTTAAATGAGGAAATGTAGATTTTGAAAAGAAAGTAATATCATATAGATAAATTACAATAAAACTATTTCTTTCATTAATGAGAGTGATATCCATCTCTCTCTAGAAGGTGGCTTCGACATTCATGAGTTCGAATGGCATTTTTGAATAAATAAATGTGCCCTATGGTGTGGTGAAAGTAGTATCGTATTGATATTTTGGACTAATTGTTATCTGATTATATCCAGAAAGCCTGTCCAACATGGAAATCCTTTCTGAGCTAACTAATTTTGGGAATTTTATCAATTTTTGGTAAAGGATAATTATCCTTCAATGAGACTTTATTTAAATTTCTGAAATCCAAGCACATGCGAATTGCTCTGCTCTTTTTGTTGAGTAGTACCAAGTTTTATATCCAATTTGAAAATCTTAGTGGGATGATGTCTTTTGCCTCCAATGGTCTCTTGACCTCCTTTTGAATCAGTAACAACATCTTTGGACTAATCCTTCTTAACTTATGTTTAAAGGGCTTCTCAGTTTCCTTGAGTGATATAGTATGTTGGATGATAATTTTGTTATAGACATTTAAGTCTTCATATCTACAAGAAAATACATCTGCAAACTCCTTTAACAATTTTTCACACTTTAGCTTCTATTCTAGTTTCAAATTGTTAAAAACTTTAATCATATTTGGATTATCTTCTATTCCCAAACTGCAGTATTCTATCTCCGCATCACTTCGAAGAATTCTAGGCTTAACTACCACATCGTTTGAATCAAATAATGTCTTTAAAGGAATTAAAACTCTAGGGATTATATTATTACATACTTGAATTATGCCCTATCCAGAAACAATATTCAATAAAATTCTTGTTTCAATATATTTCTTTGTGGTCTCATATTCATCTTTCCCATTGGAGTGCTAGGAAATTCATGAGTTCTTTCAAGAAATCTTCTATTTTTTTTTCAAACACTTCCTAATTCCTAGTATTATCCAGGATAGAATGCCTATGTGTCACATTCATATCATATTTTTAATTAGGATCAACAAGAATTTTAAATGCACTAGCAGTTTTTGCTAAACAATCTACATTTCCATTTTTTTCTCCACAGATGAGGGAGATCTCATGCTCATACGAGTAAATTGAAAAGAAATCCCATATCTCATTTCGGCAGGCTCTCACTCTTGGGTGTTTTTTTTGACAAGTTCCTTTGAGTTGATTCAAAATTAGCTCTGAATCTCCAAAACTGTGATTTTTCTTCAGTTTCGTCTCTCTTAACAGGTTCAACACAATAATACCTCCATATTCTGCCACGTTATTTGGACAATAAAAATGCAATTTATATGAATGTAATTGAATAGTACATTATGGCAGAACAATCCAAATTCCTTCCCCACAACCCTTCACAGAAGTGGAGCCATCAAAATACAAATTCCATACTTCATCTAAAAATGTTTGAACCTTTTTTTTAAGACATTGACCTTAACGTGTTTAGATACTTCTCCATCAATACAAAAAAATGAAAGAAAATTCATGATCCCACCTTTGTATCTAGTGCATAACTGGGATGATTATATGGCTGAGTTCTACTACTTACCATATAGGCCATTTGGACTTCCCTATATAATATTTTCAACTCACCAAACAATGATATTTATGTGTAAGACATGTCCATATTCAATATTTCTCATAATCTTGCTTCCCAAGACTGAAATAATAGCATGTCAAATCTAGCTAGAATATCTTCTACCACTATGTCCCTCATTACACTTTTTGTAGGTATATGTGATAGTGTTAAAACTAGATCTTTTATCAACCCTAAACATTTTACCTTTTTGCAATCTAATGAGAATAGGTCCTTGTAAGGCCTGGTGATATAAAGTCCTATATGGTCCATGAATAACTTAGGCATTAGGTTATGTTAATCTCCAGAGTCTAACATATCATTATGAAGAATGATATGTTGTATGTTTAGAATTAAATAGAATGGGGGAACATCATCACTTATAATAGTGACATTGTGGACCAAAGACAAATTCTAGAGCATCATCATCTAAATTTAGGGAATCTTTTGAGTTTATATTAACCTGATCACTCTCTAAACTCTTAACGATTGTAAATATTATTTTTCTAAACTACTAATTTCTTAAAAGTTCATTACAATGAACGGATTCTTTAAACTTGCTGATTTCAGTTTCCATATTGAAACTTGACTGCGTTTTTTCAAATTACTTAATCTTTTTCTTAGGTTCATTTCACATCTTTAGTGTTTTCTTCCTTGAATCAACATGTTGCTCAGTAATGTCTTTTGTGATGGAGTATTAATACGAGTAGTCTAATCTATGAGATGGTACTGCCTTTGAAGATCTACTACTGCATTGTTATAACCCTGTTGATAAACTATTGAATCACAAATGTGAATGTTGTCCTTTTCTACTCATCACCCAAAAAAAATATAATGCTCCTCCTTAGTGACAAACACTTTCGTTTTGTTATCATCATTACATCCAATTTTATTATCTTCTTCCTCGATGACCTCCTCATAAAAAAATCCCTCTGGAAAAGGAGGTTAGATGACAACTTCCTAATATTTAGCACCCTTCTACTCTCTTATAGGATTTTGAGCCACTTGAGGTCTTCTAAAATTTTGATTTCTCACTTGAGGTTGATTTTCAGCCCTGGAAGGAGTTATCCCATCAACCAGCTTTCCCATTGTCTTCAACATTACATCAAATTTTAGATCACGTGAAGAGGATGATTCTTCTTTAAACACCACTCTCTTCTCAATTTTCATTTCTTCCTTCTTGGCCAACAAATTGGCTTCTTCTCCAATTTCATTACTCTTAATTGCCTCTAAAGTGATAGGATTGATCTCCCAGAGTTGATAATACATTTCAACATTAAAAACATTAGGATAATCAAACAACGCTAATTGAGGAGGAGATTTTAACTCAGCTAGAATTGAATTGTAAAATCTGTTAAATCTAGCTATTGATTATTGCACTGACTCCCTTGGATTCCCTTTTAAACATTCATATTTAGCTAAAATCTATAGGGGATTTTTTGTCACCTCCCACCTAGTGAGAAATATCTATTCAAACTACTAGAAAGTATTGATACTTTTTGTAGGTAAGGATCTAAACCATCTCTTTACCTCTCTTGATAGACTTTATGCAAAAAGTCTCAATTTGATCTCCTCATGGTCAATCTCCTCTAAATCAACGAAGTCATTAAGCTTATCTACATGTTTTTGAGTTGTGTAAAGTCCAGTGCCATCAAAATGGATCACACAATATCTATAATTTAAGGGGATGTCATATATCATATCTTGGAGGATTAAAGGCACATATCTAGCAGCCATAGGGCTCGAAGATGAAATTACACTAACAATAGGAGTTTGGACAACATATTTCAAAGGAGCTGAGACTGTTGTGATAATGGTTGATAAAACGAGATTTTGGACACCCAAAAAAGACAAATGAGTGGTTGAAGAAAATAAAAATGGAATGAAATAAGGAAACGTTGAAGACTTAGCTGCAATGATCTAAAGTTCCTATATTTTTTGTTCTAATTTTTGAAAATGAGACAAAATCTCGAAATGTTGTGGTAATGGTTTTAATTGTGGGATGACAGAACTAGGGGTAAAGGTCTTTAAATTTGTTGAATCAAGGAAATTGTCTGAAAGACTATGTTCATACTTAGAACTAAGTAAATTACTTTCAAATTTAATATCTAATGGTAAATCCTCAAAAGTTTCAACCTTTCTAGGTAAAGAATAATAGGTTTCTAAGTAAGTTATACCTGATTCCTTTGGAGTTTTCTTCCTGGACAATTTTCCTGGGCTTGAAAAGAATGGGGGTAGATTTGGATCAGGGTACCTCCAAGTACAAATGCCTCTATGAGCGAAAAATTTGTCAATAAGAAAACTTAAAATTATAATGTGGAGTTGCCAGATTAAACACCTTGATTCCACATTGTTATACAAATATATGTTTGCCCTCACAAATTTGATCCTAAACAATAGAATAGCTTGTTGAAAATATCAATTTCACTACTTAGCAATGACACCAACATGCTATTACTTAGATAAAATGCTAGTTGCGGGAAAAACTCTAAGGTAATACCAAACTGATTTGAGTTTGAAAGCTAGCCCTTCAACCTGGAGAGGGAACTCTCCCTCAAACTCAACTACTCAAGGCGACTATATTGGAAGGTTTGCAATTGGGTCCCATGGTGATATTTACCTAAAACCATTGGAATTTGGTTGGGCTATGTGAAATTTCCACGATTTGGCATGGATTCTAACGTAACTAGATTTTATACAAATGCAATTTCGATGAGAAAAACACAAAGAAAAAGGTAGCAGTAATTCCTTTGACACTTTAGTAATTTAGAGGAAGATGAAGAAAATTAATGTAAGGGTAAAGTTAACAACAATTATTAATTCATAAGAAATCATGAAACAAGAGCATAAAATAGCAATCCCAATCTCATACACTCAGTTCTTCAAACATGAAAAAATATAAAACAAAGAAAAAGATAGGCAGGGAATTACAATACAAGAATTTTTGTAAATTCTCACGAACATTGTTTTCTTTAATATCTGCTCAAAAACACAAAATGATTTTGTATCTCAAATAAAAACCAACCCCTTTTCCTTCTGCATTTATTTCTTATATAAGCATTACAGTAAATGAAACATTCTTGTAGCTCAAAAATAATTACAGTAATACAATAATATAAATATAAATATATCACGTACATTCATCTGAAAATATCCTTAAACATATCTAGTTTATTTCCAAAATAAAAACAACTTGTTGAAAATTATGTTGAAAATGGGAATGAGAAAATGTATCATGGTTGTCCTTCCCTCACTATAGATTGGGCATTGTCATCCTTCAAAAAGGGGCTTCTTTTTTTCTCTTGTTTTCTCAATCATTCTTGGTGAAATATGTTGATACTTCAATTGTTACTCCTTTAGGTGCCTAAACCAATAATTTTGCTAACAGGCCAACTATCAGGGATTTTCTCAAATAGATTCTTTCAAAATGCCTTAAAAGTGGAAATTTCAGGGCTTTTGTACAAAATTCTCTCACAATGGGAATGCCAACTCTCCTATGTGCCCACTCTGTACCTAAACACTGGCAGAGGAATGATCAGTGATAGATAAAAAAAAAAATCACTTTAATGTTGAATAATCAGAAACCCAAAAATGGTTACCAGCTTCCTAGTTGAGGGTATTGTCCACCTCCAAAGGAACATCCACCTTATCCATCCTCAACCTTGTTCTATATCTAGTTTCCATAGGGACTTTATTTTCATTTTACTTAGACTTTGAATTTTCAGAACCTAGAATTTTCTTTTTTTTTATTATCAGGCCCTTTAATGGGACATTGTCCACATCTATTACCTACTCAATGAGGTCAGGATTTTGTTTCAACTTTATCTTCATTCTCAATATTTTTAAGGGCCTCGTGTGAGGTGTTTTACCCGCTTTTAACATTTCAAACAAGGATATTTTTTCTTCGGCTAAAACTTCTTCATCATGGGGTTTACGGTTAGGCCTCTTTCCTTTATTCTCATCTAGTAGATGATTTTATAATGAAGAACTTTCAGTGGGTGGCTTCTCAGCATGAGTGGAATTCTTTGTAGGAGACATACTTTTAGCAGGAGGATTTATAGTAGGTTATCTATTTTTAATATTGTAAGTTATTATAGCATAAAACTTAGAAATTTTAGCACTTGAATATGAGGGAATTTCTTTATCCTTTCACCCATGGGTTTCCTTAGAGGAAGTGCCTTGAGAGGAAGCTCTTGGATATGTTTTCTTGTGGTGTTTGATGCCCTTATTACTCCCTTTTTTAGCCTTAGGAGATTGGGGTTTAAGCCATTCCTAGAAAAGGGAATGGCTCCACATTATTCTAGCCTTGGAATATTGATTTTCAATTAACAACTTATTTCAGTCTTTTTTATAGATGAAATGTGGGGATGAGTCCATTTTGGCCTGAACATGAGAAGCCACGTGCTTGACACATTATAACAACAAATAACATGTACAAATTCTTATTTGTCCTACTAGATGAGCTAAGAAATGAAAATGGTATAAGTTTACTAGATTAAAAATCCCTTCACACGTCAAATATTATTGGGTAATCCATAGAATACCATGTCATTTGTCTTCCATCCAGGATCTTTCGACCCTGTCCTTCAAGTTTCTATCTTTCAATCCAGCTTTAAGCAAAATGGGACATCAATCCTAGGTAGAATGTGACTTTTGAAAAAAAATTCCCCATCTGTAGGTAAAGTTGTGACCTCTACCATTAATTCCTCTCTGACTAGGAATGAAAGCCCTCCTACCTTGACACACTGAATGTCAAACCCTTCACAAAATATTTGAGCCACATTGTCATGGTAATCAATGCATTGTTCGAGAAATTCCTGACACCTAGGCCACTAGAATTGTTGATGAATATTTGGGTAACTCTTCAAAATGTCGAGATCTTTTGGTTCGTTTTTGTTAAGCCTCCCATTTTTCCCTATTATATCTATAGCATAGATATTACGCAGATGAAAAACTAGAATTTAATCTTGTATCTACTGTAAATAGTTTGATTTGTACAAATTTCTAGCTATAGCAGTTAACAAAACATACAAATGAAACGGTCAAATCACTATGCAGGAAAAATCAATGATTTTTTATGAAGAATAGTTAAATGAAAGGTGAAATAATGTTTTAACCCTTCGATAATTACAAAAACACATCACACCATTTCGGAGACAGAAACCTTGGTTTTAATACGTACCTTTCACTTTCATATTTATTGTGGCATGACAGGGCAATGATTATTTTGTTGATGACATCAAATGTATCAACACATTTCAAAAATAAAAATTCTAATTCTAATTTTGGCATTGGTACTTTTGTTACCATTTAATACTTAATAACATTGACAATCTTATTGTCAATGTATTACTCTAATAATCTTATGAACTTAAAAAGTGATCATAGTCCCATTATCAACATTTCTCCTATTTATTACCAAAAATTTCACTAACACTGTAATTGTCAGCATTTCAAAAATATCAAACTCAGGTAAGTTTTATAATAGATCATATCTATCATCAAGAATTTAATATGAAGTAACAAGAAATACAACTTGGCATTTCCACCTCGTCATGAAGTCCATGTCATCATTGTAAAGTTGTAACTTGTATAGGTGTCATCATATTGGTCAATGTATGTCCATGTTTCATGCGATATCATCATGTGGACTGTAATGATGTATGTTCAAAGAAAAGTATGAGATGTAACATGTGGGATTCCAAGGGTCATATGTGGAACATGAAGAGTCACATAGTCATATATGGAGAAATATTGAAGGTAATCCACTAATCATGAAGGTAATCAATGAATCATGATGATATGAAAGGTCATTCCTCTTGTTATGAAAAATAACTCATAACTCAAGTAATTTTATTTTGGAGGATTAATATTCAGGGATATATTCTTCGATTCTCTACATGGAATAAGAGAGAAAACTATCCTTTGGAAAAGCAATCATTGACTTAATGTTCCATTCTTGGAACTAACATCCACCATTGTAATCAATTCGATTGTATATTTTGCCTTATAATTGAATCTTGTTGAGTCAACACACTTTCATGCATGTATTGTGAATGTCTTGCGACTATCATTTGGATGTTTTTTATATATGTTTTGTTCATATGTACTAAGGAAATCAATCTATTTCAGTGGCCTTGATACATTTTTTTTTCTTAGGTGTGTTGTATGTGATTTAATGTTCATTGTATCTATGTGAACTCTATTTATAGATAACGCATTAGAGGAAGCTTCACTTTGAAAGTGCACATGAAATTTTCATGAATTTTTCATGTCATAATATGTAGTCCAATCAAAAGAATTTATTTAAAAAAGAGGTATATGTAAATATTTTTGAAGGAAAAGAAGAAAAAATACCTTTTTTTAATTATATTTTTCGCTTATCTTTGCTGTGAAAAATACTGAGAGGGGGAGGGTGAGTGAGTACTTTAAAACGTATTTAAACCTTTCAATTTATTATTCATATTTTTGTATGCTACTATCATTAATTAAAACATCGTATGTATGTGGCTATGAACAACATATACCTAGTTAACTAACTTTTCATATATTTCATCATATGTTCTAATTTATCTAGTGTATCATTACTTCATTAGGCTTTAATTAAACATGAAAAATGAGTAGTAAGAGAAAAATAAAGCATGACACATAAGAAAGACAACAACACATGAGGACACTAGGATTTTTACATGGAAACCCAATGTAAGAGAAAACCACCATTTCCATCACCTATGTCTTCATCTTCTATTATAAAGGAAAACATCTTACATTATTTTACTACTGCAGACTCGTACTCGTATGCAGGCACCCACCTGTAGAAGGCTAATACCTTCTCTCATTATTTAGCAGTGGCTGGAAGGGAGCTGTAGCCCCCTGATCAAGTTTATCAACACCCACTAGAAGGGAGTTGCAACTCGTTGATCATATTTCATAGCTACCATAGGAAGGAACCCTCAAATCCCTCATAGAAGGCTCCGACCTTTGGCACCTCTTTGAACCACGTTTCATAATTTTTCATACTGGATCCACCTGGCTCACAACATCAAACCTATAGGACACCTTTCATCATATTTTTAGACTAGAAACACTTCCAACATTTAGTCTCAATACCAAATAACAATACTGAAACCAATCACTATATCAAATAACTAAATCTCTACCATTTTTTGCAACTGAATCAAACCAATTCATAACAAATATAAACCATCAAATGAAACATGCATTCATCATTTTATGAATCCAAACGTTCTACCCATCACAAAAGGCAACTTCTATCACTATTAACCCTGATCAAGCATACATCATATTGTATACACTACTGTTCTGAGTCATACTTGCATATGTATAGGCTTTCCCTAAAGAATACCTATGTACAAATCTCAAAACAATTATAACTGAATCTAAATTATTGTACCACTAAATGGCATACTAAACCCATCATAAATCACTTAACCAAATATATATGACCACACAATAACATCATCCCTAGTCAACATATCATTAACAATTGAATCCGAGTAGAATTGTAAAACATAGATTATCATAAGAGAGAGTTCATTGACATATAACAAAAAAATAACAAAAATGATCAAACATGATTAACAACTTTTACTACAAAACACTGGCAAATGTACGCAACTCTTACAAATGACTTATGCCTATATGCATCGTTTTCATGCTTGATGGCTGCGTACATATTTAGAACTTTTCGTAGAATACACACATAACTACAAAAGGAATATCCAAGTATGTACGCGATTTCTCAATGGAAAACCAACGTATAGATCTATAACCACTAACTCATACCTTCGCTTCATAACACAACATTTTCCAAACCCAAATCTCGGCATGCAAATTGTTACAGACACACATCATAATAGCATCTTTATAGCTCTATTAAACCTTAAATATATTAGCCAATATGTATGCATTTCTGATCTAGTAGATCTAATCCATCTCCATGATCCTTGGTACACACCTATTTCATATGAAGTCTGTTATAAAAAATCCATCATATACATGCACTAACACTTCATCTCCATCTCCTTATATAACTTAGGCCTTAGTGAATCCTTTATGCCAATCCCTTATTAATTTCGTTGGTATTCTTTAATGTGATCAGATATTTCTTTTCACACTCAATACTATGGGATAAAACAAAGGTAAATACCCTCGTATTCATAAGGCCATGGTGAAAAAGTTGTATGTAAGTTATCTTCATTATACATGTGTATGTATGGGGGATTTCACACAAGACCAATGTATACTTTCCTAAAATTCACCTTTATAATCCTTCTACCTTTGAATTGATATTCCATTATCCATTCTCTATGTCACATATATGCCAACCTAGATAATCATCCAAATATCATCATTTTGATATATTTATTAAGTGGGTTTCAATCAAGGAAAAGACTGTAGTCATAATGCCAATAATCTCCCCCTTTGGACTTGATGGAAATCACTTTGGTATTTGGTCAGCATAACCTATAAATACCTACAAATACATTTGTAAGCATACCATGTTTCTCCCCAAGAATTCTTCTCCAAACAACGAGCTACTCTCCCCCTTTGACATCAAGGGGAAAGTGCTAAGAAATTCTGAATGAATACTTATTTCTCTCTTTGTAGAAAGGATCATTGTAGGCTTGTCTGTGGATTATGAACACTAACCATCCTCTCCTTGAGCATATGTTAAACCTTTTGGAATATTTCCAATGAATTACATGACTTTATGACTATGCCAAGTGTTACCTTTCCTACCAAGAACTCATGCTCACATTAATCGCCCAAATAGAGGGGATACATATTTGGCTCAACATTACATGAAATGCCTAAAATGGGATTACATATATAAATGAATTGATCCCTGGTAGTCTAAACATGTCTGAATAGATTAGTATGGGATCCTTTTTGGAATTGTTTCTGCTTAAGATAAAACAAAATAATTTGGTTAATATTAATTTGAGCACCCCTCTTCTTGATTGTTAACAAGCATTGTGCCATTGTTTCACCACTTTTTATGCCAGTATTTCACCAGTAAGATAGTTTGAATTTTTTTTAATTCCACACATACATAGCATCAAGGAGTAATAGAGAAGATATGGGGGTAGTATTTAAGATAAGGAAACCCACATACACTATCATAGTTCACCAACACCCTCATGCAATTGACATCTTCAGAAATCACTAGTGGTTTGGTTTATTTGATTTAAAAAAGGGGTAGGATGATGATCTTTCCCATAAATTTACCATGTAATTGCATTGTCAAGGGGAATATAGTGTCAAACTTGTTGTCATAGGGTTGGCCATCTCTCTCAGTCCAGAAAATATCACCATAGTGACCATCTTTCCTCTAGGAATTAGATGAAGAAAAGAAGAAAAGAAAGTAAGTGCTACAGCTAGGAAATACTTCTTCCTTTCAAAAGAGAATCATGTAGAAGACATTAATGGAGTGAGAAGCTAAAGTATGCCTTACCCTTGGCATGAGGTAACTTTTCGTATCCTTAAATATATAGATTGTCAAC
>APFE031616674.1:0-10669 GCA_000404065.3 Pinus taeda
AATTTTAAAGTGTGAAAAATAAGTTCTCTAAAAAAAAGGTATGCTGTATCAACACATTTCAAAATCAACATGAAAATTACTAACATTTAAAAACAAATATTTATATCTGATACATAAGAAGAATTAAAGTGTCAAAAATATGCTCCGAAAAAAAAAAAAAAAAAAAAAAAAAAAAAAAAAAAAAAAAATAAATAAGAAAAATGTATTTTGCATCACCACTTTTCAAAATCAGGTCACGTTTTTACTACCCCTACGAAACAGGTAATTGTGTTGGTTATTTAAAGTGCTGAAAACTATGCTCTAAAAAATTATGTGTGTTTTGTATTGCCCATTTTCAAAGTCGGGTCACTTTTTTCTTATCTCTACGAAATGGGTAATAATATCAGTTCTTGTTTCAAAGTTTACATTGCTTTGCTCATTTCATTTTTCAACGACTTTTCTAAGTGGAGTGCAGGTGTCAGCATTAAACATGCGAGCATCCATTCCATGACATTCGACACTGCAAGATTGATGGTACTGTCAGCTTCAATAGTTTGACATCCTTTTCTTCAGATGACCCCTAGATGTGAGGTATATGGAGTGTGTTCATGTACTTGTTTTGCTATGTATTGTGTTTCACAGATCCCTGTTTGATGGTTGATGTGGGATCTTATCTCTTACATGTTCTTTCTTGATGTGATGCAGAATCATTTGCGAGATGTGGTTGTTTTCATGAGTCATCATGTTTTGTTTGAGATTCCTTTGTTGTAATGTTGATGGGATACTCATGTCGCCATGTATGTTTGCATTGAGATCCCTTTTATGCCATGTTGGCGGGATGCTCATTATCTTCATTCATGAGTTTATGTCATATTGATAGGAATCCTTTTCACTGAGAGTTCATGTAGCAGAACATCTCTTTGCACCACTCCTGTGTGAGGGCATTTTTCTTGTATGATAGAGACGTCACCTCTTATGTACCTCATCACTATTGACAACACTTAATGTAGCAACTTACACCATCTTGACATCGGGGCCCGAAGACGTAGTCCCTCCTCGACGAACTCAGTTATCAACTGTTTATGTTTTCATGTGTTGATGAATGTCATGTTCCTCTTCTTTACAACATGTAGATGTATTCATTTATGTTCTCTTAAAATGCAATTTAACACATCACTAGAGTAAAATGTCTTGGAAGGGTTGAAGTTTCCATTATAACAACAAGTTATAAATCAATTGGAACTACTCATGAAGTAGTGGGTGAACAATCAACAACTGAGTTTGGCATAGATAAAGCTATCAATAGAGAAGCAAGTGGTTTGGTGGATCCAACAATTGGAATTGTTGATGTTAAATTTAATGAAGATAATTTAACTGGTGATTACTGGTTGCACATGATACAACAGAAATAACATATTGATACATTGTTATTTGGTGAGAGAAACCCACTTATGTTTGGAAGCCAAGTGGAAGACAACATGTTTGCAGCAGTAGAGGATGGTGAAAGAGCAGAAAATGAAAATTATGATACAATGACAGAAAAAAATAAGTAGGTAGAGAAGGAAAAGGTACAGTAGGAAGCTCTCACTAAAGAACATAAGAAAGATGCTTTTAACATTGTTTTTTAGTATGTAGGTGCTTAGAATAGAATGGGAGTAGACGTTGAAAACAAAGTTGCTAATAAGTTTGATATAGATTTGAAGCTCATTGTAGAATGGATTTAGAGCCAATTGAACAAATTGATGACAGTCTTAAAGCAACAACTAGAATAAAAGAATTGAATGAAATGGTGAATAATGATATTGAGTGTTTAGATTATAGGCAAAAAACAACAGTGCCTGATGATGAAAGTGAAGAGAAGGACATGGAAATCTTTGAAAACAAGGAAGAATGCATTAAAATCATTTTTCAACAATGGAGTCAAGAAGAGATAAGATTCTAAAGTCAAGAATATGAAGCATAAGAAGCAAAGCAAAGAAGAACATTTGAAGATGCAATGTTGTGGCGGTGATTCGGGTTTGGGTGTGACAAAGGACCCTTCCAAGACCTTTTACTATCGCCATGTGTTAAATTGTGTTTTTAAAAGAACATAAATGAATACATCTGCATGTTGTAAAGAAGAGGAACATGAAATTCATCAAATGAAAACATAATTCATTGATAACGGAGTTCGTCCAGGAGGGACTACGTCTCCGGGTCGTGATGTCAAGATGGTGTAGGCCGCTACATTAAGTGTTGTCAATAGTGATGAGGTAAATAAGAGGTGACGTCAATATCATACAAGGAAAATTCCCACACGCAGGAGTGGCGCCAAAAGATGTTCCACTACAGGAACTCTCAATCAAAAGGACTCCTATCAGTATGACATAAACTCATGCATGAAGGTAATGAGCATCCTGCCAAAATGGCATAAAAGGGATCTCAATGCAAACATACATGGTGACACATGAGTATCCCATCAAAAAAAAAACAAAGGGATCTCAAAGAAAACATGATGACTCATCACAACAAGTACATCTCACAAATGATTCTGCATCACATCAAGTAGGGATCATGAAAACAAGTAAGAGACCAAATCCCACATCAACCATCAAACAGGGATCTGTGTGGCACAATACATAGCAAAAAAAGTACATGAACACATTGCATATACCTCACATCCAGGGGCCATTTGAAGAAAAGAATGTCAAACTGCTAAAGAAGACTGTACCATCAATCTCACGGCGTCGAATCTCATGGACTGGTTGCCCGAATGTTTAATGCTCACACCTGCATTCCACTTAGAAAAGTGGCCGAAAAATGGAATGAGCGAATGTAAAATCTGAATACACCATCAGACTTGTGGCGTCGAATAGTGCAAAATCGACTGTCAAATTTCTGAATTCTAAGAAAGTGAAATTCTCGAGCTTAAAGAATCTTTTAGATTCCCCCTAAATTCCTCAAAGATTCCCTCCTCTAGGTCCTATGCAAATCTACTACCTAGATCAGGAAACTGACTGTGTCATCGAGATCATGTCATTGAGAGGTGTAAAATTGACATAAAATTGTCCAATTTGGACACTGCAAAAATTTCACCCTCCTAGAAATTTTGCTCAATCATGGTTCCACCTACAATAAATTAATTAAAAATTATTGCCTCGATTTCTGTGCACATTCCTGCTCCTCCATGCTTGGGTGCACCGACAAAATACGAGTTTATATATAAGTTACTAGGTGGATCTACCAACGAACCCACGTGGTGGAGCATTTGGGCATTTGCATCAAAGGCGGGAGGTCAAGGGTTCAAATCCCGCCCCCACCAAACTTAGCATGGTTACATATTAATTTTGGCAGAGAAATGTTTTAACAGCATGCTGTTTGAGGCCACCATTACATTTTGGTTGGCACGTTGTTACGTTCGTTGGTTTTAACATTAAATGAGTGTGCATTTAATGGTTTAATGTTTTTTGGTTTATGTATTATGGGGTCGCCCGGTGGCAGCAAACCCACGTGGTCTAGGCAGGTTCAATGCCCATCGGCCTCCACATTAACGTATGTTGCTAGTATATGGAGAGGTGTGGGGTGGTAGGGGTGGTGGCCCACCACCTCCTTTATATATATATATGTTTTTCTTATATATAACAATGTGAGTTTGAAAATTCTTGAACATTGAAGGATTTAATTTAATGAGGCCACAATTTCGCTCAGAAGTTGGTCAGAATCTGGTGGCTAGATTTCTACGAAATTTTACCTTCCTTAAGCTTGCCAAGTCACCCGGTCAACCTTGAACTTTGACTGCCTCTAACTTTTGCATACAAGCTCGGTTTGAAGAATCGTTCACACCACCACGACCACAACAACGAGATCTTTAACATGAACTTAGTTTGAATACAATCCAAACACTTTTATTTTTAACCCTTCCTGAGTCTTCGGGGACCTCTGCTTGTGTCTGGAGCCACCTAGATCAATTCTCCCCACTAAGGAGATTTTGGTCCTCCAAAAGCATGAAAAATAATCTGCAACTTCTCTGTACCTTGTCTACATTACAAGCATCCTGAAAAGTCTCACTTCCCTCTCTTTCACCTTTGTTCTTTGAACCCTTAAGTGATGGGCCGAGACACGCAACCTGTAGTACATTATTTTGCAAATTACATGCTTGAATTTCATTACCAACTGATGACCCAAGCATCCCATACTTCCCACTAGTTTATAACACATATGCGATGGTCAAGTTTACATCAAGATGGATGCAATACCCTAGCTACGAAAACAAGGCCAACATATCATTATTACTTCAACAAGTGATGGAAAACTCATCATCACTGCAACACATGATTTACAAAATTAAGGCCAAACAATATTATGCTTTGACAAGTGATGGAAACACAACATCACTTTCATGGGGTAAAATGTAACACATAATAAGACCAAACACCATTGTTGTTGAATAAGTGATGGAAACAGGTGATCACTTTTACATTTTAAAATAAAACAAATGATTTACGGAAGCAAAACCATGGCAAGCTAACATATCTAGAAACCATTTTTCAATTATCAATGTGAATGGGTCACCTCCTTGTGGTGGTTTTGGTTGTTAAACAACCGTTTCATCTGGTTCATGCATCAACACTTTGTCTTTAAGGCACTGCTCTGGATGAAGCCTCCAACAAGTGGCTCTTTGATGGCCTCTTCTATCGCAATGACTGCAATACATCTTCTTCCTCTAGATCTGCTCAACATGTTCCTTTACCTGTTGTTGAGAGGGTCTTTCATGCCTCTTCTTTGTTTGTGCTGCTATTCTTTTCCAACACTTAGAAAATGTATGGTTATGTAATCCACAAAAGGTACATGTTTTTCGATGCCATGTTTTACGTTCATCACTAAAAACATGATTATAATCGAAATGAACATTCGAATGTCGAGACTGGTTATACATTTCCTTGTTGTCTCTAGTTTAAGTACGACGATAAGATATTACCTCAGCTCTTTCCCTGCCATGGGATGATGGGGATGTACTCCCATCATTTTCTTTCCTCAACGATTTTGACGATGTCTCGAAAGCATATGAAACCTTCGAGCATTCTCCTTTGGTGTCTCTCAAGCCTACAAATTGAGGTCTCTGCACAACTTCCAATGGTTGAGTTATGCCTTAGTTATTAACACCAAGTTCTTTTTCCTCCTTGTGCCTCGTCTTGGTAAGGAGCCTCATGTTTGTCCCTGTAATTGGGATCTCCACATCTCCAACAGAAAGTGACGACGAAACCAAAAGGAAATCAACATCTTTTACCTCCTCTGTCGATTTGGAAAGAATTGATGAGGGCTTCTCATCATCTGTTGTTGTTGGTTCGCCAGCTGTCTCGGTGCATTCCCCAACTTCTTTTCTAACATACCTAAGTCCTATTTGACTCGGTAATTCTTTTACTTTCATGGGTTGATAATTCCTTAGCCATTAGTGCCCAAGCCTTTTCCTTCATACCCCATTCTCTTCAATAGTTTGGAGCCAATTCATGTGGTATGATTTTCAAAAATAACAAAATCATCATCAAGACACATACATGAATTCGAAGAATTACATTTTACCTCACATTGGTCACGCTGCAGCTTTTCCAAGGACTCGCCCCTTGTTTGCAGTTGTCGTAGCAAACTATGTTTCTCCTCTTTCTCTTCATGTAGAAGCATCTTTAATTTAGCATTATCTGTTTGAAGACTTTGATTGTTGTGGTTCAGTTCTTCCAGGGCCTCTTCCGTGGCTTGCAACTGAAACTGCAATCGCTCATTTTCCTCTGTCTCTTTTTGTAGAGTTTCATTCATTATTTCCACCCTTTGAAAATTTTTGAGCATGGGCTCGTACATTGCTTTTTCATCCTATCTTACTGCACGTTCCATTGTTCACGCTTGCAATTCACGTCCATGAAAGACTGCTCTAATCAATCCATGTTTCACAAATTCCATTACCATAATGTTCATCTACAATATGGTGGGTTATCCAAGCATGCATGTGGTCATTGGAAATTCCAAACCCATTAACTGCGGTTGGATTAACCAATTAACATCTCACTTTGCAGTCGTCATCCACATGTGTTTCATCACAATCGGATTGACCATCATATGCACCGTCCATGTTACAGTGGAGTCCTTGAGCATTTATATGCTCTTGGTCCGCTTCACACACAATGGCTTCAACTTCTTTGTCTGCAATATCTGTTGCATCTTATTTATCCATATGCATGTCTGCATAATGATTTTCAATTTTATGGTCTCGATGACCATCATCCACTTTTGAGTGGGATTCTCCAAGATCTATTGTTTTCTAAAAGTTTTTCTCATTCGCTCTCAGATATGTCACTGACTCAATAGACTATAACACATTTTGCTATGCATGTCACCTCCCCTGCACCAAATTCTTCTTCCAATATGTTCCATACTTTCTTGGTGTTGTAGCTTTCTCTACCTTGCACAAACACTTCTTATCCAATTTCTGTTTTATAAAATTCAATGCTAAAGCATCACATACTTCATCATATGGGTTATTAGAATTGTACTCAATTAACTCTTTAACTTGAAGAAAAGTTAGCATCTTGATAACCCAATGATCAAAATATTTACGAGTAAACATAGGAGGTGGTAGAAAATCAAAGCTACATCAATGACTCTTGATTTCTTCTTTGTCTTCTCCTAGGCGGCTTGAACATCTCTAAACATGGCAATGATTTTTTGCCTCTTCTTTTCAATTCACTTCCTTAGTCTTCTTCACTCGCCTTTTGCGACCAATAATGTCTTATATGTACTTCCTTGATTGCTATCTTCCATATTGCTCCTGAAAAATATATAATTTTTAATATGTACTTCCATAAGACACAATTTTCAAAAAAACTATCATGATTAACAAAACACTCATAACAATTAAAAATTAAAAATGAATGGAATTTGCAAAGCCTTAAACTCTTTAAAAAAACTTCCAACAAAACCCTTTTTTAAACAACTACAAGGTGTTTTCCGTTCATTGTGAATATGCATATGGAGTTTGGCCTAGACGCCATTGGATCACCACTCAATAGGGTGGACAAGTAACTACCTAGCACCTTTGTTTCAAGCAAAAGAATGACGTGAAGTGAAGACTCCTCTAATTACATATAGATTAAAATATTTTTTTGATGCAGCGCATCAAAAGGGTTCTTAAGAACTTTTCAAGAAACAATATAATTTTCAATGGACTGCAATATTGATGGAGTGGTGGAAGGTGAGATGATATCCAAATTACTATAAATTTAAGTTTTTAAAAATTCGTTAAGATCATTTCTTTGGGGTTTTAAAGCTGTTGTATTGCGAGAATTTTATAATTAAAAAAAAAAAACGGTGAATCTTAGTTAAAAAAAATAAATTATTAAATTTGGATTAAAATAAAGAAAAACTATCAAAAGTTTATTTCTTAATAAATTTAATTAAAATAAAGGAAAATTATCAAAAGTTTATTTATTATTTGCATTTTTTTTTCTAAATAAAACGTGAATTAAAATATGCACTGTCATATTAATTATTTTTGGGATATAGGAAGTCTATTAACAATTGTTGTTTATTGGGTTAATGCTTATATGAATTATTGTTTTGGGAACTTCAGGTAAAACTTTTACCTGGTTTTAATATGATATCCTATTTTAATAAGTTTATTGTTATTTTTTAATTTAATCAATATTTTATATATAGATGTTTTCCCTTTATTTTAACTAAAGATTCTAAATTTAAATTTATTTATCAATTAAGTTGATATTATTTTTAAATTTATTATAAATTTATATTATTAATGTTTAGGTAAGCATAATAGATAATGGATAACATAAGCAATGATTTTATAATAATAATGTATTGATTATATTGATCAATTTTCCCTAATTTAAATTAAAACAAACCTATAACTATTATTAACTAAGTATTATTAAACCCAATAACATTATTAATATATTAATAGCCATAATCATTTTAAATATAAATAGTTATTAAATAATAATAATACTTAATAATATTATAATAGATAACATCTTTTATTAACTATTAATATATATAATGTTAATTATAAATATTTTTATAATTAAAATCTTAGATAAGATTGAACATTAAATTAATTTAAAATAATATATTAATATTAAATATTAATAATAAATGACTTAAATACTTAAATTAATAAAATTAAAAAAAAAATTAATAAATTAATAAAATAGAATATGCTTAACCATGGTTGAATCTAGTCAAACATTCTGAATCATATTCAACTATTGTCAATCAATATCAACTATCGTCTACCATGATCAATGATGTCCAACAATGATTTTCCATGCTCAAGCATGCTCCACCATCATTAACCATGGTCATAATGCTTAATCAATGTATCTATGATGAACCATGATCAACGACGGTTAATCATGCTTGAATATGGTCAACCATAGTCAATATCTTTATGGTCAACCACAATCAACCATGATGATCGATGATCAACCATGAATACCTATGGTTCAATTTCATCAACCATAATCAACCTAAATTAAAGTCTTTTTGATCATGATCAATGATGATGGTCAACCATGGAAAACGATATACAACCATGGTCAATCATGGTCAACCATGTTTTATAAAATCAAACATGGTCAACCATGGTTAAACGCCTCATTGTGATACATATTTTCTCGATATGAAAATAAACCATGGTCCAACATCACTTCGTGACAAGGATTCTCTAAACCATGTTCAGCCATTGTCTACCATGTCTTATAAATCCAACCATAGTCAATCATGGTCCAAAGATGCATTGTGACAAATATTGGATAAAGTTGAACATTAATTTAATCATGTTTAGATTAATATATTAATATTAATTATTATAAATAAATGACCTTAAATCATTATTAATTTTAATAATTATATTCTTTATAAATTATTAATAAAATAATAAAATAAAATATGGTCAACCATGGTTGAATCCAATGAAACATGCTCAACCATGTTAAACCATGGTCAATCAATATCAACCATCATCTACCATGATGAACGATGTTCAACAATGATCTTCGATGGCCACGCATGCTCCACCATCACCAACCATGGTCATAATGGTTAATCAATGTCTCTATGATGAACTATGATCAACGATGGTTAATCTTGCTTCAATATCGCTGACCATGGTCAATGTCTTTATGGTCAACCACAATCAACCATGATCAACCATGGTGAATAATGGTCAACCATGAATAATCATGGTCGAATTTTATCAACCATTATGGTCAACCATAAAAAATCATGGTCAACCACGGACAACCATGTTTTATAAAATCAAATATGGTCAACCATGGTCCAACGTTTCACTGTGACAAATATTGTCTCAATATGAGAATCAATCATGGTCAACCATAGCCCAATGTCGCATTGTGACAAAGATTCTCTATATTTGAAAATCAATCGTGGTCAAGCAAGCTTAACCATGGTCCAATGTCACATTGTGATAAGGATTGTCTCAATATGAAAATCAACCATGGTCAACCATGTTTATTTTAGTGTTTTTAATATTTATCTTAGTGTTTATATACCTTGGCTTTATAATATCAGTTCCTTGGGTTTAATATTATTCAACCATGGTTAATCATGGTCACACATGGTCCAATGTTGCATTGTAACAAATATTGTCTCAATATGAAAATCAATCATTGTCTCAACCATCGTGCAACATTGCATTATGACAAAGATTGTCTCAATATGATAATCATGGCCAACCATTGTGAATCTTGGTCAACCACAGTCAACCATGTTTTATAAAATCAAACATGGTCAACCATGGTTAATCATGGTCAACCTTGGTCAACCATGGTCAACCGTGTTTTAGTACAATCCCTTGGGGATTTAGTATTAATCCCTTGGGTTTATTATATGAATCCCTTAGGTTTATAATATCAATCATAGCCAACCATGGTCAAATGTCGCATTGTGACAAAGATTGTTTCAATATGAAAATTAACAATGGTTAACCATACCCCAACATCATATTGTGACAAATATTGTCTTCATATGAAAATCAATCATGGTCAAACATGTTCCAACATCGCATTGTGACAATGATTATCTCAATATAGAAATCAACCATTGTTACCCGTTTATTTTAGGGTTTATAATATTTATCTTTGGGTTTATATACTTTTCATTTATAATTTTTATCCATTGGGTTTATAATATCAATCCCTTGGGTTTATAATATCAATCATGGTCAACCATGGTGAATCATAGCCAACCATAGTTAAATGTCACATTGTGACAAATATTGTCTTAGTATGAAAATATCATGGTTAGTCGTGCTCCAACGCCGCATTGTGACAACGATTGTCTTGATATGAAAATCAATTATGGTCAACCATGGTCCAAGGATTGTCTCAATATGGAAATTAACCATGGTCAACCATGATAAATGGTATTTATTTTAGTGTTTTGTAATATTTATTTTAGGGTTTATATACCTTGAGTTTATAATTTTTATCCCATGGGTTTATCAATCCCTTCAGTTTATTAATCTAAGGGTTCACATTCAACCATGTTTATTTTAGTGTTTACAATATTTATCTTAGGGTTTATATACTTAGGGTTTATAATATTAGTGGCTTGGGTTTAATATTATTCCCTTGGATTTATAATATTACTCCCTAAAGTTTCTAGTATAAATCTCTTGGTTTTAATA
>APFE031616675.1:0-44742 GCA_000404065.3 Pinus taeda
CTTTTTCATTAAGTAGGTGGAGTGATTTTGTTTTGTTTACTTATTAGGGTTTGATTGTGCAGATTGGATGGAGAAGGAAGGAAAGCGTGGGACAGGTTTGGGAGGCTAGGTGAGGTTCCTATGGACCCTTGGCATCCATCCACAGAGGCTTCCCACGTGCAGAAGCTCAGCAACCACGTGAAAGACCTCCTACAGGATGTCTGCAGGGGATTCTACAGGAAACTCAGGGTTTTCTACAGGATGTCTCTGAATTGCTACAGGATGTCTCTGAATTGCTACAGGATGGTCTGCCGTGGAGGACTGAGGTGAGGGAAAGGTGATGGACGGGTAGGAAGGGATGTGAGAGATAGGGATCAGGCTGGTGATGGCTTAGGAATGTAAGGATGAGATGGGAAACAGGTGTAGGGAGCGTGTTGGAGTGATGGACGTGGAAGGCCAAGGAATGAGGCTAGGTGAGAATTAGGAAATGTTTAGGAAAGGGCAGAACGCAGTGTAAGGAAAAGAAACGTGGTTGCATGCAAGGTTAAAACAGAAAGGATGGCAATGAACGAGATAGAAAAGAGTGTAAATGAAACAAATGACCAAAACTATTTATCAAACCGGAAATGCATCAACCTTCACTAAGTGTACAGTGATTTTATTGAACAGTGATCCAAAACGCAAGGAGAAATACGTATGGGACTGTGATGAAGAGATGTATGGTTCGTGTAAATGACAAGGAAGCATCTAAATCCAAATCATAACTGTATCAACCAAATTCATGCGTGTTTTTGGTGGTCTGCTATGGACTGCACCCCAATCTTCAAACGAGATGGCAGTGAGCCTTAACAAACGATTTTGCTGGAGCTCCAATGGATGTCATGTATCATTTGCTACGCTAAACAAGTGAAAGTAATTGTACCATAAACAAAATCTATCTAACACATAAGAAAATCGAATTACAAGACTGCCATTCAGATTGGATGTGCAAATGAAACTCAAAGTGCTGGAAAAAGAAATAGAAACAATACTACAACAGAGGGGATCTATGGCTCTCAGGTTGGGCCCTAACCTGAGAGCTATAGTCTCCTAATAAAACTCAGGAATCGATCACAAACTGTCCTCTTTATTCATAATTCAATGTCATGCCAAACTGGCTTACAGCAAAAGAAACCAAAACTGGACTGATTCCCAAAATGATATGATAACCCAAGAGATTCAACAACCTATCTAAGGCTACGGGCTCCATATTTATACAAAAAAAATGATGATCCGCCAAGTAGCCTTGATTCTAGGAGCTCGGTTGTCCAACTGAAGTTTAACTGCGGATTTGTGAGGCAGTCAACAATTGATGACTGCTGTTCTTGTAGGACAGCTGGCTACTTCTGAGGCTCGGAGGGGAGATTGATTGGAGCTCAGAGTTCTTGGTGGGAATCACAAGGAATGTCCCAATACTGTGGACATCCTTCCACAAAATCAGCAGTGCCGCCTTATGTCTCCTTACTCCTTTTACGTTGTCTTTTGTTCCCCTTTTTTAATGCCAAAACCTGGAATCACAATGCATTAGTCACGTGGATAAAGTGTCTAACCTTCCTCCTACAAACAACATGAAATAACTAAGAAATGCATGCATAAGCAAATAAAGATGAATGGTTTGAGCAAGTAAAGTAGGCCAAAATGAGCCCGAATTGTACCAAAATTGGGGCTCATCACAACCTACACGTGGAACGAAGGTCGACCATGATTGAGGGCACTTTGAAATGGAAGTGTAGGGCATTGGCAAGTCGGCTGGGCAGCCAAGGCTTGCCCAACACACCATATAAGTAAACGAAGGCATGAAGGCATTTGAAGCTTGAACGAATTTCACTCATCATCTACGAAGAGAAGTGCGGAAGACAAGTGTAGCCACAGCAAGAAAGGAAGGCGTATATTGGTGATGTGCCCGCTCTTGGGCAAGGCCGCACAGAGGTAGGCATGCTGTCTCAGTTTTGGGTGAGGGCGCGGGTAGGAGTACCCACCGATTGGTAAACGGTGGAGACTTGGTGGAGTCGCCCGCCGGTGCGAAGTTGCTGAATGGTGGAACGTTGGTGAAGCTGGTTGTGCGAAAAGGGTGTCTTGGTGACTTGGTGGAGTCACCAACCCGTTGTGCACGAGAACAAGGTTTGGTTGTGAAGTGTGGAAGGCAACTCTTGTGAGGGCGCGCCTGCCCGACTTGGGCAAGGAAATCTTGGTTGTCACACGGTGGTGTGATGAAGTTGTAAATTTGGCTAAGTATGAAACTTGGGATTTCCAAGTATACTTGCAAAGCATTGTAACTTTGTAAAGTTGTATAATATATTATTTGGGTAGACTTATTGTTCAGGGAGTTGCTACTCCCTTTATACCAATGAAAACCCATACACATTCATTATCATCAGCAATTATACAAGAGAGCACAATTGCACAGTATAAAGGGAGGGGCAACTCCCTAAACAATGAGTTCGCCCAAATAATATATTATACAACTTTACAAAGTTACAATGCTTTACAAGTATACTTGGAAACCCCAAGTTTCATACTTAGCCAAATTTACAACTTCATCACACCACCGTGTGACAACCAAGATTTCCTTTCCAAAGTCGGGCGGGCGCGCCCTCACACAAGCTGCCTTCCGTACTTCATAATCGAACCTTGTTTCGTGCACGACGGGCGGATGACTCCACCAAGTCACCGAGACACCCTCTTCGCACAACTGGCTTCACCAACGTTCCATCGTTCACCAACTTCACACCGACAGGTGACTCCAACAAGTCTCCACTGTTTACCAACCGGTGGGTACTCCTACCCGCGTCCCCACCCAAAATCGAGATAACTTGCCTACCTCCGTGCGGCCTTGCCCAAGAGCGGGCGCATCACCAATCTACACCTTCCTTTCTTGCGGCGGCTACACTTGTCTTGCACACTTCTCTTCGTAGATGATGAGCGAAGTTCGTCCATGCTCCAAATGCCTCCGTGCCTTCGTTTACTTATATGGTGCATTGGGAAACTCTTGGCTGCCCAATCGACTTGCCAATGCCCTACACTTCCAACGCAACCGCCCTTAATCATAGTCGGCTTTCTTTCCAAGTGTAGGTCAGCCCGTGGGTAATCCAACCATGCTCCACGCCTTATAAAACAAAGTCGCTCCCCTTCTTTCGTGCGCATTATCACATGACTTCACCGCACTTTAAGTCTGAGCTCCTTACTTTGCATATTTTCCTTTGTTCAAGTCGCTCATCCACCAAGTTGACTTCGCACATCGTGCCGATGGCGCATGCCAAGGATTACAGGTCCTTACATCCTCCTCCACCTAAAATCGTTGTCGTCCTCGACAACATACCATCCTGGTAGCCATCCACCAAGATCATCAACAACTGTCTCATCCTCGGTCCATGATGTCAACTCCACATACTGCAAACATCCCTGCAACATATGTAGAACTACCATCTCCATCATGTGTCGTCCTATCTTGTGAACTACCCTCCTTGTCTGCCTGTTGCCAACATCTCTCTATGCACTTTCGGACCCCATGTTTGAACTAGTTGGGTAGCTAATCCAACCATCATGCTCAAGCCATGAGAGTGAACATCCTTATGCTTTCCCCAGTCTATCTCAGATTCTGCCACATCCTGGACTCACCAAGAAACTCACCCATGCACAGGTCCATGGAAACTCCATCCCATCTGCAACATGTCATGATGCTTGATGCCAAGCCATCGCTGCACCATCCGTCATACCTGCTCAACCTGTTTTAAGGACTCACTGCCATGTGCAGCTAACAATGAGCCCCATCTTCTTTTCCATCTAAAAAGATGTGGAGGGAGTAGAGTCTGAAGGCTCACCCTCACTAATCATCTCAATCCATCTGTCAGGATTTTCTATCTCCATCCTTTGTAGATAAGTGATCCGATCCTCCTCCCGGACATTCGGCCTCACATATGCATCCTCATCATCTTCATCATCCTCAACCACTTCTAGCCTTCTTGACAAATCCAAGATATTATCAGAAAGTGTCCTGATGATCAATGACTGCTTGGTAAGATTTATCTCAATCGTAGACAACCGCTTACTCATATCTTCCATTCACTTCTTATCCTCCATCTGCATTACTGCCAACTTACAATCAAGGTTTGTCACTCCAATGGTTGGAACACCAATGGGTACATCTTCCTTCCATCGTAAATATATAGCCTCTTCAAATGTGGAACAATCATAGCATCGAATTGTTTCAAGAATTCCATTCCTAGCACAACTTCATAGTCATCTATCCGCACTATAGTGAAGTTGACCTTCCCTGTCCACTCACCTAGTGTTGTATCCACCTTTTTAGCTACACCAAGAACACAATTAGGAGGAGAATTGACTGTCTTCATTTGTGCCTTCACCGGTACAAATTTCAGCCCAATCCTTCTCGCAGTATCTTCACCCATGAAGTTGTGAGTAGCCCCACTATCCACCATAGTGAGTATATCAGCACCCTCAACCTTCATTTGAACATACTCCAACTTGTTCCTCTCAGGATCCCTTTGAGAGATCACCTCCGTAGTAGCAGCATCACCAAGTATCTTTATCATCCCCACAGAAGCTTCTTCATTCTTCGCATTAGATTGTACAATAGTAGCCACTTTCGGTCTAGAAGGACAATTCTTCACCGTATGTGGTTCAACACATATCGAACACTTCAAGGCTTTCTTCGTCTTTGACTTATCATCCAATTTCGAAGCATCATCCTTCTTATTATCTTTTGGCTTATCAGACTTCTTCTTCCTATCATCAGAAGTCTCATCATAATGCTCCACCAACCTGTCCACAGCAGCAAAAGCTTCCTCAAGTGTTTTAATCTTCTGCCTCTTCACTTCATTGCATGCCCAAGGCTTCAATCCAATAATGAAGTTGAACACCTTGTCCCTCTCCGCCATGTCAGGAAGTTCTAGAACCGCACTTGCAAACTCCCGCTAATATGTTTGAAGGTTCCCTATCTACTTTATGAACTTTATCTTCATCCTTGCTTCCCACGTTTCATCTTGAGGACTGAAATGGGTCTGCAAAGCTTTATTCATCTCATCTCACGAAGTAATGTCATCAGCACTACCATTGGAAATCTGATCCATCCTCCTTCGCCACCACATCTTAGCATCCTTTGTCAAGAACTGAGCAGTTACCTTCACCTTCGTCTCACCATCAGATAGGACCCAATCATTCCAAGTATTGCTCCATGTCCCATATAAAGTTGCCAAGAGTTTTCAAACTCCTTGTACCATCATAAGATTCCAGTTCCTTGACTTTCACATGAGGCACTCCTCCACCTGAGTTATGCCTCACGGCCTTCTTCAACACTGCGATCTCATCTCTAGCTTCATCAAGAGATTTCTACAAGTCCACAATCTCTACCAAGCCTCAATATCTTGCCTCTTCAATCTCCTTGACCCTTACTTCAAGTTGTGTACACAAAAGATCAATGTACTCTTGTTGAGTCCAAAGTTCATCGAGCTCTTCCTTCATCTTTGAATTGGCCTCTTGATCTTTCATGACCAAGTCCATCTTCTTAGTCCAGTAAGCCTCTGAGTCCTCCATCCTTTCCAACACCTTTTCAATGAATGCCATAGTATCATCCTTTGCACCATGACTAGACCCAACCTGAGATTCACCTGCCATTACTAACAATTTCCTTCTTTGCGATCTAGTTTCCACCATCCAACAGCTTCACCAAGATGCCTGAAACCATGAACCGGCCCTTGTTCCACTTGTATGTGAAACCAACTTCCTTCACCTGCAAGTACCTGCTTCACTGTCACCAATTTCGAAGCTCCCATGTTTCTGAGTGTATACACACCTGCACTTCGTCATGAGCAACACTGCTCTAATAAGCCCTTCACTGAGCTCTGATACCAACTGTCATGCCCCCAGGCCGGAAGTAGTCTTTCAACCACGCTTGACGAGGTGCGACACCACCGAAAACTTTCTTTTCACCAATACTTATGTTCGTGGACTATGCCTAACCACTTATCCTACTTAGTTTGTGTTTCGCAACCAAGTAATATTATGTTTTCCTTTATACCAATGAACACCCATACACATTCATTATCAATAACAATTATACAAGAGAACACAATTGCACAGTATAAAGGGAGGGGCAACTTCCTGAACAATGAGTCTGCCCGAACAATATATTATACATTCTTTCAATATTACAAAGCTTTACAAGTATACTTGGAAACCCCAAGTTTTGTACTTAGCCAAATTTACAACTTCATCACACCACCGTGTGACAACCAAGATACTTTGCCCAAGTCGGGCAGGTGCGCCCTCACGTGCGCTGCCTTCCGCACTTCACAACCAAACCTTGTTTTCGTGCACGACGGGCGGGTGACCCCACCAAGTCACCAAGACACCCTCTTCGCACAACCGACTTCACCAACATTCCACCGGTCACCCGGCTTCACCAACGTTCCACCATTCACCAACTTCGCACTAGCGGGTGCTCCACCAAGTCTCCACCGTTTACAAACCGGCGGGTACTCCTACCCAAGCCCTCACCCAAAACCGAGACAACGTGCCTACCTCCGTGGCGCCTTGCCCAAGAGCGACTGCATCACCAATCTATGCCTTCCCTTCTATTGCTGCGGCTACACTTGTTTTGCACACTTCTCTTAGTAGATGATGAGAGAAGTTGTTCTCTTTTACTTATATGGTGCGTTGGGCAAGTCTTGGCTGCCCAGTCGAATTGCCAATGCCCTACACTTCCATTGTAAAACGCCCTCAATCATAGTCGGCCTTCGTTCCAAGTGTAGTTTGGCTCGTGGGTAATCCAACCATGCTCCACGCCTTATAAAACCAAGTCGCTCCCCCTTTCTTCATGTGCATTATAACATGACTTCATCTCACTTTAATTCTGAGCTCCTTACTTCGCATATTTTCCTTCGTTCAAGCAACTCGTCCACCAAGTTGACTTCGCACTTCGTGTCGGTGGGCGTGCCAAGGACCGCAGGTCCTTACATCCTCCTCCACCTAAAATCATTGTCATCCTCAACAACATACCATCCTGGTAGCCATCCACCAAGATTAATATTAACAACACTGTCCCATCCTCGGTCCATGATGTCAACTCCTCCACATACCGCAAACATCCCTGCAACATATGTAGAACTACCATCTCCATCATGTGTCGTCCCATCTTGTGAACTGTCCTCCTTGTCTACTTGATGCCAACATCTCTCCGTGGACTTAGGACCCCATGTTTGAACTAGTTGGGTAGCTAATCCAATTGTCACGCTCAGGCCATGAGAGTGAACATCCTTATGCCTTCATCAGTCTATCTCGTATTCTGCCACATCCTGGACTCACCAAGAATCTCACCCATGCTCAGGTCCATGGAAACTCCATCCCATCTGCAACATGTCATGATGCTTGATGCTAAGTTATCCCTACACCATTTTCTATACCTGCTCAACCTATTTTAAGGACTCACTGCCATGAGCAGCTAATAACGATCCCCATCTTCTTTGTCACCTAAGAAGATGTGGAGGGAGTAGAGCTTGAAGGCTCACCCTCAATAATCATCTCAATCCATTTGTCAAGACATTCGGCCTCACATATGCCTCATCATCATCATCATCATCATCATCATCATCCTCAACCACTTCTAGTCTTCTTAACAAATCCAAGATACTATTAGAAAGTGTACTAATGACCAATGACTGCTCGGTAAGCTTTGTCTCAACCGTAGACAGCCGCTTATTCATATCTTCCATTCACTTCTCATCCTCCATTTGCATTACTGCCAACTTCCAATCAAGCTTTGTCACTCTAATGGTTGGTACACCAATGGGTACATCCTCCCTTCCATCGTAAATGTACAGTCTCTTCAAATGTGGAACAATCATAGCATCAAATTGTTTCTAGAATTCCATTCCCAGCACAACTTCATAGTCATCTATCCGCACTATAGTGAAATTGACTTTCCCTGTCCACTCACCTAGTGTGGTGTCCACCTTTTCAGCTACACCAAGAGCACAATCAGGAGGAGAATTCACTAGCTTCATTTGTGCCTTCACCAGTACAAACTTCAGCCCAATATTTCTCGTAGTAATTTCACCCATGAAGTTGCGAGTAGCCCCACTATCCACCATAGTGAGTATATCAACAACCTCAACCTTCATCTGAACATACTCCAACTTGTTCCTCTCAGGATCCCTCCAAGAGATCACCTCTGTAGTAGCAACAACACCAAGTATCTGCATCATCCCCACAGAAGCTTCTTCATTCTTCGCATTATATTGTGCAATAGCAGCCACTTTCGGTCTAGAAGGAAAATTCTTCACCGTATGTGGTTCAACACATATCCAACACTTCAAGGCTTTCTTCATCTTCGACTTATCATCCGATTTCGAAGCATCATCCTTCTTCTTCCTTTCGGCTTATCGGACTTCTTCTTCCTATCATCAGAAGTCTCATCATAATGCTCCACCAACCTGTCCACAAAAGCAAAAGCTTCCTCAAGTGTTTTAATCTTCTGCATCTTCACTTCATTGCGTGCCTAAGGCTTTAATCCAATAATGAAGTTGAACACCTTATCCCTCTCCGCCATGTTAGGAAGTTCCAGAACCGCACTTGCAAACTCTCGCTGATATGTCTGAAGGTTCCGTGTTTGCTTTATGAACTTTATCTTCATCCTTGCTTCCCACGTTTCATCTTGAGGACTGAAATGGGTTTGCAAAGCTTTCTTCATCTCATCCCACGAAGTGATGTCACTAGCACTGCCATTGGAAATCTGATCCATCCTCCTTTGCCACCACATCTTAGCATCCTTTGTCAAGAACTGAGCAGCTACCTTCACCTTCATCTCATCATCAGATAGACCCAATCGTTCCATGTATTACTCCATGTCCCATAGAAAGTTTCCAAGAGTTTTCTCACTCCTTGTACCATCATAAGATGCCAGTTCTTTGACTTTCACATGAGGCACTCCTCCACTTGAGTTATGCCTCACGGCCTTTTTCAGCACCGCGATCTCATCTTTGGCTTCATCAAGAGATTTCTGCAAGTCCACGATCTTTGCGAAGCCTCGGTCTCTTGCCTCTTCAATCTCCTTGACCCTTACTTCAAGTTGTGTACACAAAAGATCAATGTACTTGTGTTGAGTCTAGAGTTCATCGACCTCCATCTTCGAATTGGCCTCTTGATCTTTCACGACCGAGCCCATCTTCTTATTCTAGTAATCCTCTAAGTCCTCCATCCTTTCCAACACCTTTTCAGTGAATGCCATAGTAGCATCCTTCGCACCATGAATAGACCCAACCTGAGATTCACCTGCCATTGCTAACAACTTCCTTCTTTATGATCTAGTTTCCACCATCCAACAACTTCACCAAGATGCCTGCAATAATGAACCAACCCTTGTTCCACTTGTATGTGAAACATCTTCCTTCACCTGCAAGTACCTGCTTCACTATCACCAATTTTCAAGCTTCAACCAACTTCATGCAAGACTCCTCCAAGTCTTCAGACTAGCTTTGATACCACCTGTCACGACGCCGGAGCCTCGGTAGTCTTTCAACTGCACTTGGCGAGGTGTGGCACCATCGAACACTTTCTTTTCACCAATACTTATGTTCTTGGACTACACCTAACAACTTATCCTACTTAGTTTGTGTTTCACAACCAAGTAAATTATTATGTTTCCTTTATACCAATGAACACCCATACACATTAATTATCAACAAAAATTATACATGAGAACACAATTGCATAGTATAAAGGGAGGTGCAACACCCTGAACAATGAGTCTGCCCGAATAATATATTATATAGTCTTTCAATATTACAAAGCTTTACAAGTATACTTGGAAATCCCAAGTTTCATACTTAGCCAAATTTCCTTTCCCAAGTCGGCGGGCGCGCCCTCACACGAGCTGCCTTCTGCACTTCACAACCAAACTTTGTTTTGTGCACGATGGGATGGTGACTCCACCAAGTCATCAAGACACCCTCTTCGCACAACCCTCTTCACCAACATTCCACCGTTCACCAACTTCGCACTGGCGAGTGACTCCACCAAGTCTCCACCGTTTACCAACCGGTGGGTACTCCTACCCGCGCCCTCACCCAAAACTGAGACAGCGTGCCTAGCTCTGTGCGGCCTTGCCCAAGAGCGGGTGCATCACTAATCTGCACCTTCCCTTCTTGCTGTGGCTACACTTTTCTTGCGCACTTCTCTTCATAGATGATGAGCGAAGTTCGTTCATGCTCCAAATGCCTTCGCGCCTTCATTTACTTATATGGTGCGTTGGGAAAGTCTTGGCTGCCTAGTCGACTTGCCAATGTCCTACACTTCCATTGCAAATGCCCTCAATCCTAGTCGGCCTTCATTCCAAGTGTAGGTCGGCCTATGGGTAATCCAACCATGCTCCACGCCTTATAAAACCAAGTCGTTCCCCTTCTTTCATGTGTATTATCACATGACTTCATCGCACTTTAAGTCTGAGCTCCTTACTTCGCATATTTTCCTTCATTCAAGTCTCTCGTCCACCAAGTCGACTTCGCACATCGTGCCGGTGGGCGTGCCAAGGATCGCAGGTCCTTACATCCTCCTCCACCTAAAATCATTGTCATCCTCGACAACATGCCATCCTGGTAGCCATCCACCAAGATCATCAACAACTGTCTCATCCTCGGTCCATGATGTCAACTCCTCCACATATTGCAAAAATCCCTGCAACATATGTAGAACTACCATCTCCATCATGTGTCGTCCCATCTTGTGAACCTTGTCTGCCTGATGCCAACATTTCTTTGTGCACTTCCGGACCCCATGTTTGAACTAGTTGGGTAGCTAATCCAATTGTCACACTCAAGCCATGAGAGTGAACATCCTTATGCCTTCACCAGTCTATCTCGGATTCTGCCACATCTCGGACTCACCAAGAGTCTCACCCATGCTCAGGTCCATGGAAACTCCATCCCATATGCAATATGTCATGATGCTTGATGTCAAGCCATCCCTGCACCATATGCCATACCTACTCAACCTGTTTTAAGGACTCACTGCCATGAGCATCCAACAATGAGCCCCATCTTCTTTGCCATCTAAGAAGATGTGGAGGGAGTAGAACCTGAAGGCTCACCCTCACTAATCATTTCAATCCATCTGTTAGGATTTCTATCTCCATCCTTTGTAGATAAGTGACCCGATCCTCCTCCTGGACATTTGGCCTCACATATGCCTCATCATCATCATCATCATCCTCAACCACTTCTAGCCTTCTTGACAAATCCAAGATACTATCAAAAAGTGTCATGATGATCAATGACTACTCGGTAAGCTTTGTCTCAACCATAGACAACCACTTACCCATATCTTCCTTCCGCTTCTCATCCTCCATTTGCATTACTACCAACTTACAATCAGGCTTTGTCACTCCAATGGTTGGTACACCAATGGGTACATCCTCCCTTCCATCATAAATGTACAACCTCTTCAAATGTGGAACAATCATAACATCAAATTGTTCCAAGAATTCCATTCCCAGCACAACTTCATAGTCATCTATCCGCACTATAATGAAGTCGACCTTCCCTGTCCACTCACCTAGTGTTGTGTCCACCTTTTCAGCTACAACAAGAACACAATTAGGAGGAGAATTCACTGTCTGCATTTGTGCCTTCACCAGTACAAACTTCAGCCCAATCCTTCTCGCACTATCTTCACCCATGAAGTTGTGATTAGCCCCACTATACACCATAGTGAGTATATCAGCACCCTCAACCTTCATCCGATCATACTCCAAACTTGTTCCTCTCAGGATCCCTCCGAGAGATCACCTCTGTAGTAGCAACACCACCAAGTATCTGCATCATCCCCACAGAAGCTTCTTCATTCTTCACATTAGATTGTGTAATAGTAGTCACTTTTGGTCTAGAAGGACAATTCTTCACCGTATGTGGTTCAACACATATCCAACACTTCAAGGCTTTCTTCGTCTTCGACTTATCATTCAATTTCGAAGCATCATCCTTCTTCTTCTCTTTCAGCTTATCGGACTTCTTCTTCCTATCATTAGAAGTCTCATCATAATGCTCTGCCAACCTATTCACAGCAGCAAAAGCTTCCTCAAGTGTTTTAATCTTCTGCCTCTTCACTTCATTGCGTGCCCAAGGCTTCAATCCAATAATGAAGTTGAACACCTTGTCCCTCTCCGCCATGTCAGGAAGTTCCAGAACCGCACTTGCAAACTCCCGCTGATATGTTTGTAGGTTCCTTGTCTGCTTTATGAACTTTATCTTCATCCTTGCTTCCAACATTTCATCTTGAGGATAGAAATGGGTCTGCAAAGCTTTCTTCATCTCATCCCATGAAGTAATGTCACCAGCGCTACCATTGGCAATCTGATCCATCCTCCTTCGCCACCACATCTTAGCATCCTTTGTCAAGAACTGAGCAACTACTTTCACCTTCGTCTCATCATCAGATAGACCCAATCATTCCAAGTATTGCTCCATGTCCCATAGAAAGTTGCCAAGAGTCTTTGCACTCCTTGTACCATCATAAGATTCCAGTTCCTTGACTTTCACATGAGGCACTCATCCACCTGAGTTATGCCTCACAGCCTTCTTCAACATTGCGATCTCATCTCTGGCTTCATCAAGAGATTTCTACAAGTCCACAATCTCTGCCAAGCCTCGGTCTCTTGCCTCTTCAATCTCCTTGACCCTTACTTCAAGCTGTGTACGCAAAAGATCAGTGTACTTGTGTTGAGTTTGGAGTTCATCGAGCTCTTCCTTCATCTTCGAATTGGCCTCTTGATCCTTCACGACCAAGTCCATCTTCTTAGTCCGGTAAGCCTCTAAGTCCTCCATCCTTTCCAACACCTTTTCAATGAATGCCATAGTAGCATCCTTTGCACCATGACTAGACCAAACCTGAGATTCACTTGCCATTGCTAACAGTTTCCTTCTTTGCGATCTAGTTTCCACCATCCAACAGCTTCACCAAGATGCCTACAACAATGAACCAACCGTTGTTCCACTTGTATGTGAAACAACTTCCTTCACCTGCAAGTACCTGCTTCACTGTCACCAATTTTCAAGCTTCAACCATCTTCCTGCAAGACTCCTCCAAGTCTTTCAACCGTGCTTGGCGAGGTGCGGCACCACCGAACATTTTCTTTTCACCAATACTTATGTTCGTGGACTGCGCCTAACCACTTATCCTACTTAGTTTGTGTTTCAAAACCAAGTAAATTATTATGTTTCCTTTATACCAATGAACACCCATACACATTCATTATCAATAGAAATTATACATGAGAACACAATTGCACAGTATAAAGGGATGGGAAACTCCCTGAGCAATGAGTCTGCCCGAATAATATAGTATATTGTATTTCAATATTACAAAGATTTACAAGTATATTTGGAAACACCAAGTTTCATACTTAGCCAAATTTACAACTTCGTCACACCACTGTGTGAAAACCAAGATTTCTTTGCCCAAGTCGGGCAGGCGTGCCCTCACACGAGCTGCCTTCCGCACTTCACAACCGAACCTTGTTTCATGCACAACGGGCAGGTGACTCTACCAAGTCACCAAGACACCCTCTTTACACAAACAACTTCACCAACGTTCCACCGTTCACCAAATTCGCACTGGCGGGTGACTCCACCAAGTCTCCACCGTTTACCAATCGGTGGGTACTCCTACCTGCGCCCTCACCCAAAACCGAGATAGCGTGCCTACCTCTGTGCGGCCTTGCCCAAGAGCAGGCACATCACCAATCTGTGCCTTCCCTTCTTGTTGCAGCTACACTTGTCTTGCACACTTCTCTTCGTAGATGATGAGCAAAGTTCGTTCATGCTCCAAATGCCTCCACACCTTTGTTTACTTATATGGTGCGTTAGGCAAGCCTTGGCTGCCCAGCCGACTTGCCAACGCCCTAAACTTCCATCGCAAAACACCCCCTATCATAGTCGACCTCCATTCCAAGTGTAGGTCGGCCTATGGATAATCCAACCATGCTCCATGCCTTATAAAACCAAGTCACTCCCCTTCTTTTGTGCGCATTATAACATGACTTCATAGCACTTTAAGTTTGAGCTACTTACTTCGCATATTTTCCTTCGTTCAAGTCACTCATCCACCAAGTCAACTTCGCACATCGTGCCGGTGGGTGTGCCAAGGATCACAGGTCCTTACATTCTCCTCCACCTTAAATCGTTGTCGTCCTCGACAACATTCAATCTTGGTAGCCATTCACCAAGATCATCATCAACAACTGTCCCATCCTTGGTCCACGATGTCAACTCCTCCACATACTGCAAACATCCCTGCAAAATATGTAGAACTCCCATCTCCATCATGTGTTGTCCCATCCTGTGAACTGTCCTCCTTGCCTGCCTGATGCCAACATCTCTCCATGCACTTCCGAAGCCCATGTTTGAACTAGTTGGGTAGCTAATTCAACTGTCACGCTCAAGCCATGAGAGTGAACATCTTTATGCCTTCACCATCTATCTCAGATTCTGCCACATCTCAGACTCACCAAGAATATCACCCATGCTCAGGTTTATGGAAACTCCATCCCATCTGCAACATGTCATGATGCTTGATGCCAAGCCATCCTTGCACCATCTGCCATACCTGCTCAACCTGTTTTAAGGACTCACTGCCATGAGCAGCTAATAATGCGCCCCATCTTCTTGTCATCTAAGAAGATGTGGAGGGAGTAGAACCTGAAGGCTCACCCTCACTATTAATATCAATCCATCTGTCAGGATTCTCTATCTCCATCCTTTGTAGATAAGTGACCGAATCCTCCTCCCAGACATTCAGCTTTACATATGCCTCATCATCATCATCCTCAACCACTTCTAGCCTTCTTGACAAATCCAAGATACTATCAGAAAGTGTCCTGATGATCAATGACTTCTCGGTAAGCTTTGTCTCAACCATAGATAACTGCTTACTCATGTCATCCATTCGCTTCTCATCCTCCATTTGCATTACTGCCAACTTACAATCAGGCTTTGTCACTCCAATGGTTTGTACACCAATGGGTACATCCTCCCTTCCATCGTAAATGTACAGCCTCTTCAAATGTGGAACAATCATAGCATCAAATTGTTTCAAGAATTCCATTCTCAGCATAGCTTCATAGTCATCTATCCGCACTATAGTGAAGTGGACTTTCCCTGTCCACTCACCTAGTGTTGTGTCCACCTTTTTAGCTACACCAAGAACACAATCAAGAGGAGAATTGACTGTCTTTATTTGTGCCTTCATCGGTACAAATTTCAGCCCAATTTTTCTCGCAGTATCTTCACCCATGAAGTTGTGAGTAGCCCCACTATCCACCATAGTGAGTATATCAGCACCCTCAACCTTCATCCGAACATACTCCAACTTGTTCCTCTCAAGATCCCTCCAAGAGATCACCTCTGTAGCAGTAGCAGCACCAAGTATCTACATCATCCCCACAGAAGCTTCTTCATTCTTTGCATTAGATTGTGCAACAGTAGCCACTCTCGGTCTAGAAGGACAATTCTTCACTGTATGTGGTTCAACACATATACAACACTTCAAGGCTTTCTTCGTCTTCGACTTATCATCTGATTTCGAAGCATCATCCTTCTTATTCTCTTTCAGTTTATCAGACTTCTTCTTCCTATCATCAGAAGTCTCATCATAATGCTCCACCAACCTATCCACAACAACAAAAGCTTCCTCAAGTGTTTTAATATTCTGCCTCTTAACTTCATTGCGTGCCCAAGGCTTCAATCCAATAATGAAGTTGAACACCTTTCCCCTCTCTGCCATGTCAGGAAGTTCCAGAACCGCACTTGTAAAATCCCGCTAATATGTCTGAAGGTTCC
Organism: Pinus taeda; assembly: GCA_000404065.3. Taxonomy (NCBI): domain Eukaryota; kingdom Viridiplantae; phylum Streptophyta; class Pinopsida; order Pinales; family Pinaceae; genus Pinus; species Pinus taeda. Next base: position 15,864 of record APFE031616675.1, read on the forward strand.
TTGTCTGCTTTATGAACTTTATCTTCATCCTTGCTTCCCACGTTTCATCTTGAGGACTGAAATGGGCCTGCAAAGCTTTCTTCATCTCATCCCATGAAGTAATGTCACCAACACTGCCATTGGAAATCTGATCCATCCTCCTTCGCCACCACATCTTAGCATCCTTTGTCAAGAACTAAGCAACTACCTTCACATTCACATCATCAGATAGACCCAATCGTTCCAAATATTGCTCCATGTCCAATAGAAAGTTGCCAAGAGTCTTTGCACTCCTTGTACCATCATAAGGTTTCAGTTCTTTGACTTTCACATGAGGCACTCCTCCACCTGAGTTATGCCTCATGGCCTTCTTTAACACCGTGATCTCATCTTTGGCTTCATCAAGAGATTTATGCAAGTCCACGATCTCTGCCAAGCCTTGGTTTCTTGCCTCTTCAATCTCCTTGACCCTTCAAGTTGAGTACACAAAAGATCAGTGTACTCGTGTTGAGTCCAGAGTTCATCGAGCTCTTCCTTCATCTTCGAATTGGCCTCTTGATCTTTCACGACCAAGTCCATCTACTTAGTCCAGTAAGCCTCTAAGTCCTCCATCCTTTCCAACACCTTTTCAATGAATGCCATAGTAGAATCGTTCGCACCATGACTAGACCCAACCTGAGATTCACCTGCCATTGCTAACAATTTCCTTCTTTGCGATCTAGTTTCCACCATACAAGAGCTTCACCAATATGCGTGTGACCATGAACCAACCCTTGTTCCACTTGTATGTGAAACCAACTTTCTTCACCTGCAAGTACTTGCTTCACTGTCACCAATTTCCAAGTTCCCAAGTGTATATACACCTGCACTTCATCACGAGCAACCCATCCAGGCCAGCCTGTCACGCCCCCAATTCTTTTTTCGTTAAATTGGTTAGGTGCGGCACCGCCTAAGTAATTAACATTCACCATTGTTATCTTACTTTATGAACTATGCCTTAACATTCATCATTATACATGAATAACATATTAATGTGCAGAATCCATTAATATCATAACATTATAGAACGACAACATGAACACTTCATATGCAATATAAATCTTGTATTTTACAAATGATCGAGAGTATAACTCGACCGGCATTACACCTGAGTCGGGCGCCCACCCGTGCAAGACCGTACGGTGGTCTCACCACAACCCAACAACAATACCCAAGTTCTTTGTCAAGATGGGCGGGCATGCCCGTGCACGACCCTTGCCCAAAATACAATCCAACTTCATTCCAAGACTTCAGCGGGTGGGCGCCTTAGAACGCCCTCCACCTGCGCCTTCAACCATCCAACCTTATGCCAAGATCTTCATGCAACCATGCCCGGCAGGCGGGCGCATGACCTGCGCCTTTACCGCAGCTACACCTCATATTCTTGCACCTTATGTTAGAGATCAAAGTGTGAAGTGCGATGTCAAATGTCAAATGTCGCAACCAAGTAATTATTATGTTTCCTTTATACCAATGAACACCCATACACATTCATTATCATCAGCAATTATACAAGAGAACACAATTGCACAGTATAAAGGGAGGGGCAACTCCTTGAACAATGAGTCTGCCCGAATAATATATTATACAACTTTACAAAGTTACAATGCTTTACAAGTATACTTGGAAACCCCAAGTTTCATACTTAGCCAAATTTACAACTTCATCACACCACCGTGTGACAACCAAGATTTCCTTGCCCAAGTTGGGCGGGCATGCCCTCACACGAGCTGCCTTCCGCACTTCACAACCGAACCTTGTTTCGTGCACGACGGGCGGGTGACTCCACCAAGTCAGCAAGACACCCTCTTCGCACAACCGGCTTCACCAACGTTCCACCGTTCACCCAGCGTCACCAACATTCCACCGTTCACCAACTTCGCACCGGCGGGTGACTCCACCAAGTCTTCGCCATTTACCAACCGGTGGGTACTCCTATCCGCGCCCTCACCCAAAACCGAGATAGCGTGCCTACCTTCGTTCGGTCTTGTTACTATGCCTGTATTTTTGTTTCCTATAGTAAAACAAAGCCTTCCTATAGTATTTTGGGATAACAAGGAAAATGAGTGGTAGAAGCTTGGGAATGATGAGTGGATGGTGGAAATAGATGAGGGTGATGGATTGGTACGGCCTTGGTCCTATTGGATCATTTAAGAAAAGGAGGAGAAAGTCAAAATTTGACTTTTTTTGACTAGGTTTGAACTATTTTTTCTTTTCTTTGGTGGAAACTTTTTTTGTTCTTTGTAGATGTTGGAGAGCACATACATTCATCAAAGAGATACACGGAGAAATGATTTTTTTATTATAATTTTTTTTATTTTTTTCTTCTAGGCCTGCTAGCTGCCCCAATGAGGTTTCAACTAGTAGGTCTGCCTAGGCACCTCAAAGGAAGTTTTCACTTGAGAATTTTTTTTCTCTTATTTTTCAATTTTTTTTTTTTTTTTTTTACCCTACCCTACTTGGAAAACAAAATCACTTTCAAGTATAATAATACTTCCAATGGACCCATGTGCACATCAATATGATAGACAAAATGATGTGTAGGCTTTAAATGTATGCTTTGACATGTACCTGGATTTCAAAGACCAAATGATTTGGCTTTGAAAGGATCAAACATAGTTGAAGAAGAGAGCGATGCTCCATCTTGTTGATTTTTTGGAAGCAAACCTCAATATAACTTTGATGGCCTTGGTTTTATTTCTTATTTGGATCATTCTTCATGTCTTCTTCTACCATGACCTTCAAATCTTCCCGTTTTTGCTGATTTTTCTCTTGAATACATGGAGGATTTGATGGTAACCATGAGGGAGCTCTCTTGATCTCTGATTTTGCTGTCTACACTTCATCAAGTGCAACCCATGATTCTTTGGTCTTCTCATTTGGATCTTCTTCTTTTGGATTTGGTCTTTCAATTATATCAAGATAATTTGTTTTTTGCAATACTCTTCCTGAGCTATGGTGAATACCATTGAGCTCAAGAAGAGATGTTTGGAAGTGTTGTACCTCAACATTGTAAGTGGGATGAGCTACTTCAATGTGTGGGTTTGGAAATGGTGGTACAGATAGTTGAGTGGGAGTGTATATTTGAGATGAATGTGGTTGGGGTTGTGGTTATGGTGGAGGTGAATGGTAAGGATAACATGGAGTTGGAAAATATTGAGGATATTGTGGATGGCTCCAATAAGTTCCTTGCCAACCTTTTTGCCAAGATTGGTTTTGGGGTTGAGATGGCCAATGTTTCCAAGGAAAGGGTGTGTTATAATTACTTTGAGATGGAAGTGAATAATATTGAAATTGTGAATTAGGCTCTTGCACCATACTAGGTTGACTAGGCTTCCATGGCCCTCTTGGAGCTACACAACATAGCTGCATTAGCAATTGACTTGCTCCATTGCCCTCTTGGTAAACTTCCTTCAACCTTGGTAATTATGGACAATATTTAACATTATGTGATTCTGCATGGACAACACAATTATCAACATCTTGTTTTTCTTCATCTTTCATTCTTAACATTTCTACTTGTTCACTTAGATTGCTAAGAATTTCTGATTTAAAGTTATCAAGAAAATTTCAAAGTTTATATTGACTTACCGATTTTGATGTTGATTGACTTACCCTTGCCCTTCCTTTTGATATGTGTTTGCATGTTTCACAAACTTCTTCAAATTATAATTGGTATACAACACCTTTAATCATGAGATCAAGGAGATTAATCCATTCATCCCTAATTTTTCTAAGTAAGAGGGTTTTTAGTGTGTCATATCACAAATGATGTAGTTTTTCCCTCTTAACATTATACATGAACCTCTCTATTAGATCTTCTAGACTCTCATCTTCTTTTTGATTCATTCTAAACATTTCTTCTTTAAAATCATGATGTTTATATTTTTCTAGAAATATATTTTGCGTATCATTCCATGAACTTATTGAATTAGTCCCTAAACTCATGAACCATTTAAGAGCATTATCCTTCAATGTTGTCAAAAAAAATCTCAGTTTTTGAGTTTTTAATAAGTAACCATAATATCTACAAACAATTTCAAATTGAAAGATAAAGGTTTCCGAATCCTCTAACCTTAGACCATGAAATTTTGGAAGAAAATATGGAGGGATGTTCTTCATGTGCACACTACCATCAGTATCTTGAATGGGAAATCTGAGAGGATCTTCTTCATTACCATCATCTCCATCCATTTCTTCTACATTCTTTTCCATCTTCCTCTTCTACCTACAAAAGTGAATGGTGATGTGGCTCTTACTGCACCACGTCATCTGATGGAGGGGGTGGGTTGGTGTTGGAGATTTTTTTTGTTTTTATGATTGAATGCAAATGCTAATGGAATGTGCTCTTCTATTTTTGAAAAGAAATATGCCTAATGCAATTATTTTTTGTTTTTTGCACAAAGTAAAAAGAAATGAATCAACTAGGGAAGAAAACAATGCATACTTTGACACCTCCTTGGAAACGATGCCAAAAATTGTTGAGCCTCGGTATTGCAACAAGAATGCTACAACTCCCAAGGCTATCGAATTTAATTATCAACCCAGGGTTCCCACAAAATTAAGAGGTATCATCACTATATGTGCAACATACAATGTGTCATTCCTTTGCTATCATGAGAGAAAATAAATGTTTCCTATTTGCAGGAATGAAAGACTGAATTTAAAAATGCTTGTAAAGTAACATGAAATCCTCTATCTACTTCTTAACACACTTTGCTTTCAAGAGAACCCTATTTTAACCCTATTTGTCACATGCGATGTTTTAACTAATATAACCATCAAATATGATCTAGAGAGTACTAATTGTTGTGTGCATGTGTAAATATAAAAGAACTCATTTTTTAAATCTTTTTTTTCTTTATAAATGTGAATGCTAATCTTTCCTTGATCTTTGGCAGGGGAGAGAGGTGTGGAGGAAGAGGGGTACAATCATTTTGATGGCTTGGAGGTCAAGCAGGGGCATAATACTAGATTCAATGATTATTTTCTCGATTTTGGTTCCAAATAGGCCACTATAGGATTTCCTATAGGATGTAATAGTTTTCCTACAGGATCCCCTAGTTCTCCTACAATATCCCCTATTTTACTACAGGATGTTACATATTTACTATACAAAATTATAATTCATTGAATGATCAAGCAAATCAAATCAAAATTGGATGTGACTAATTTTTTTTTTTGACTAAGATGTCTTAGGTCCCCATTCCAAGTGGAATCACTCAAAAATATCTCTGTTAACTCATGCTAAAAAATAATAGAAAATTACTGGTTGAAAATCTAAAAATTCGAGAACTAGTGAGCTATTAAATCTATAAAATTCCTAAACTATTCAAGTGAAAATAAAATGGGGTAATTTTTATTATGGACTATAATGTTTTCGTGATATAATGAAAGTGGAACCAACTCGATTGAAGCTCATTAGCATGCTCTAAAAAATAGCAGAAATTTACTGTTATTTGCCACAAAAGCGTTCCAAAAATCTAGATTTGGGAATAAGAAAGCTAATGCAAGTAGCTCAATTATTACTATGGCCTTCCAAATATTTTCCAAGGATTGAATAATTCTTGTGATCCTGAAAAAAAATTTACATCAACCACTTAAGCTAATCCTACAACAAGAAATCATTAATACTAAATGCAAAAATGGAAAGAAATAAAAACAAGATATGCATGTGAATAAGAAGTGAAAAGAAGGAAATAAAATGATACAAAAGGGCTCTAAGGCTCTTGGGATGACCAAGCCCAAGGAAAATCAAAGACCTATGGAGGATAACAATATTTAGAAGTTGAACATGACACCAATCTTCATTATTTTCATCAATAAAATTACATACCTGCAAGAAAATACAATGGAGATGCAAAAATACTAGTTCTCTCCATAAGAAGACTAATAAAAATCTTTTCCTAGAGGAAAATTCAACTTAGTACTTATACAAAATGATTAGGAATCATTCCCCATGAAAGGAGGATGCTTTCCCAACCAAAATCCATTGATTAGTGGATCTGGTCCCCAATACTAGGAATATGCATTAAATGACAAGGAACACATTCCTAGATTTTCTCAATCATTGGAGTTCCACAATTTGTTCGATAATTCCATAATATGATTTATTATTTAACAGTGATCCTCTTGTAGTAGGGAGAAAGTCCCTAAATCATCTCGTCCTCCAAATCTTCATACTCTGCCCAATATTCTCATAGTATTCCACAAAAATAAATAATGTTAGGTGCAAATAAGAAATTATTCATAAACCTTCCTAATGAATATATTAAAGTTAAAAGTACATTATCTAATGCAAAAATAGAGGTTTAATGTGTTGAAGTATGGTCATAGGCCTTAATTATGTCTAATTTAGAGGCCCATCACTAGGGTTTCAATACGGTTTTTTGTTTCACCTTTTCTGTATCTTCTAGGTACAAATTTCCTCCATGCCCTTCTTCTAAATTTCTTTATTTTCTTGTTTAATTCACGTATGTAAATAAATTTAATCAAACCATGGTGACCAATGTCACAAGGATACAAAACCCTCTTAGTTATAGCTTTGGTAGTCATTTTTAATAAACTTTGGTGGAAGAAATATGGAAGACTCATTTAACTAAAACCAACCAAATGATAGAGGAATCTCATATGATATAGGTATATTGTATAGTACCTTACTTTGTAGGTAAAAATCATATGGACTGTTCTAACAATGCTGCTCCACTTGTGCTTCAACAAGCTCTAAGGTACTCCAATGCTCCAACAAGGATTATGAGCATCTTCCTTTAAGAAAAAATTTTAAATCAACACCTTGCAACATTTTCTTCTTATACCATTTCTATCCTTTAGTTTGGAATCCTGTGGCCTCTACAATTTGGTCTTTTGTTACTGGAAATTGCTTGTCCATAACCCTAGCTACGGTTCCATCAAAGGAGTTGATGGAATCATGGCTCCAAGTCAAGTTGTAACCATTGAATTTGTAGGAAATCGACTACCAACCTGCATCTATGAACAATGGTAACACTTCTTCATAGGATTAGAACCACTCAACACCATCAAGATCATAACGCCTAATATGACCTGATTTCCCCATTCTTAAAATGATAGCATGGTTTCCATCTCACAAGTACACTCCAAAATGGTGAAAAAACTAACTGTCTACTTTAAAATGAAGTTTTTGGGATTTGATGGAAATGATTTTTCTCTACACTGACTTAAATATTGAACCACCCTTTAAAATCCATTTCAAATGTTTAAAACTTTTGTTGATGTGATATATAACCTAATCCAAGATTTAAGGCATTTAAAAATTCAAATGTGATGAAGTGACTGTTAGGATTTGTGCTTTTTAGCATTCCTGTAGGCGCAACAAAATAATTTCATAGTGCAACCAGTAGGCGTTGGGAAATACTTTTGTAGTGCCCCCTAAACTTGGTAATTAGAATGCAGTGACCCTTAAAACTTAGTTTGTAGCTTAGGTATAATTTTAAATGACCTTTGATAAACATAAAACCCTATGACTCATCACTTATAAAAAAAAATTATGCCTTATGACCCAAACTTTTCAACTCTTTTTCAAACCATTTTGACTTTTTAGAGGTATAAACAAATTGTTATCAACTGGATTTAATGGGGATGCTATCTCACCATGAGGTAGAAAATAACTCGCTTGACCATGTGCCTAATCCATTGGACTAAAATCCCTACTTTATTTCTATACTATTACTATTGTTTTATTTAAAAATAAAATTTTCTAAATTGAAACTTCAAACTGAACCTTGACAATCACCTATCTGAATCTCAGGGCCTTGAATCTAGGCTTCAAATCCTTCCAAGTGTTTTCCAAATCTATAATTTATCTCAAACAAAAATGGATATGTATAGATGAAAAATGAAAGTTTATTTTTTCAATATAGGAAAGGCTTCAAAACATGCCCATTTACTAGGTCTCCACCGATAAATTCACCTTTCAAATCCTTCAGAATAAATGCATTTTTACCATGGAATGCAACTTTATTATATGGGAATTTCTAGAGGTGGTCAAAATTTTCGTGCTTCCCTTTATTCAATTCAAGCATCCCATTTTAGTACCAAATCCAACATCTGAAAATTATCTTCTTTCACTTTCTTATCGAATACTTTCTTCATTTTTTCTAGAACAACTATGCTTGGTCATAGAATTTTTCTCTCAACTGCTAAAATTCAATGAGTTGATTATTTCTTATTTAAATGTCATTAGGTTTTTCTTCATGTTCTTCTAAAAGCCTCATTACTGGTATATATGCACATATATATGGAAGCACGCTTACATGAAAGATGGATTTCATATCTATATAGAAACCATATTGCATGTGTGGACTTCTATATATGCATATAGATATGCAAGTAGATATATATAAGTAGTCTTTCATAAATGCACTTACGTTTCTATGTATGTATAATTTCTATATATGCACACTTCCATATATATGTGCATATACTGAAGCTACACATATATGGAAGCCGCCTTCCATATATGAATTCTTTCATGTATACTTGCATTTACAAAAGTTGCGCATATATATAAACCATCTTTTGTTATATATAAAAATATAATTATATAAATATATATAATAATATATAGATGTTATGACTACTGTAAATGTGTAGCTTCTGTACATGCACATAGATATGGAAGTGTGCATATATGGAAGATTCCATTCGTGTATATGTGTATATATAGAAGTTTCACATATATGAAAGATGAGTGCCATATATATATGTGCATACACAAAATTTTCACATACATGGAAATCATCTTCCGCATATGCATGCTTCCACATATATGTGTGTGTGTGTGTGTGAAAAGAATATGCTCATGTACAGAACCATCTTCTGTATATGTGCAACTTCTATATATGCACATATATAAGGAAGTGTTCATATACGAAAAATGGCTTCAGTATTCATATAGAAAACATATTCCATGTGTGGACCTTTGTATATGGATATAGATATGCAAGTATATATATAAAATTCGACTTTCATAAATACAATTGCATTTTTGCATATGTTTGATTTAAGTATATGCATGCTTCCATATCGATGTGCATATACAAAATATGCACATATACCAAAGCCATATTCCATATATGTATGCTTCCATATCTATGTGCATATATATAAGTTATGCATATATGGAAACCATCTTCTGTATATGCATGCTTTCATATATACATGCAAATACAAAAAGCCATTTTCTGTATATCCACACATATATGGAAGCAATAACTTCTATATATGTGCAACTTCTGTATATGCACATAAATGAAATATGAATTCCATATCTATATAGAAACCATTTTCCATGTGTGGAACTTTGTATATAAATATAGATACGAAAGTGCATATATAGAAGTCGTCTTTCATAAATGCAATTGAATTTCTCCATATGTGTGATTTCTGTATATGCACGCTTCCATATCTATGTTCATATACAAAATCTATGCATATATGGAAGCCATCTTTCATATATGTATGCTTCCATATCTATGTGCATATATGGAAAATGCGCATATACATAAGTTACATATATACGGAAGCCATCTTCCATATATGCGCACTTCCATATATATGCTCATATACAAAAGTTGCGCATATACATAAGTCATCTTCTGTATATGCACATATATGAAATATGAATTCCCCTTTATATATAGAAACCTTATTCCATGTGTAGACCTATGTATATGCATATAGATATACAAATACATATATAGAAGTCGACTTTCATAAATTCACTTACATTTTTGCATGTGCGATTATCTTATATGCACACTTCCATATCTTTGCACATATACAGAAGTTGCGCATATACATAAGCCATCTTCCATATATGTATGCTTCCATATATATGTGCATATATGGAAAATGTGCATATACATAGGTTAAGCATATTATGTATATGCACACTTCCATATACACATGTATATACAAAAGCTACGAATATATAAAAGCCATCTTCTCTATACGCACACCTTATATATATACACATATATATGTAAGTGATGGATTATTTATATGCACAACTTCTATATATGCACATACATATGGAAGTGTGTATCTACGAAAGGTGGATTATGTATATTCACAACTTTGTATATGAAAAAATTTCTATATATGCACAACTTCTATACATGCACATAGATATGGAAGCATGCATATACGGAATATGGATTCCATATATATGTGAATCTTTTTTTTTGCACACCTTAAGTGAAGAAATGAATCTAAAAAAAACCTTAACTTAAACACACTAAATTCCTCACAAGGGCCACAAGATAAATTATAGTTTAGGTTAGGACAACAAGTTAATCTATGTGCATATACAAAAGTTGCACATATGCAAATGTTATGGATATACATAATCAATATTCCATATATACATGCATCTACAGAAGTTTCACATATACATAAGCCATCTTCTATATATGCACATATATATGGAAGTGATGACTTCTGTATATACACACACATATATATATGTGCTTGAATATCTATATATGTACTTGCATATCTATGTGCACAGACAAAACTACACACATATGAAAGATGGATTTTGTATATGTGAAATTTCTATATATGGAGATAGATATGTAAGCAAATATATAGAAGTCAAATTTCCTATATGCACTTGGATTTCTTCATGTGTTACTTGCATATGTGCATGCTTCATTATTTATGTGCATGTACACATGTTCTACATATATGAAAGTTATCTTTCATCTATGTGAAACTTTTGTATATGCACTTAGATATGGAAGGGTGCATATATGCTAGTCACACATATGCTCACATATGCTCAACCCCCGACCCAACATAATTCCTCTTCCTACCTTGATCTAAAACTTCCCCTGGACCTATTGCCACACATTGGCACACACTTTTATTTTCCTAAGTCTCACAGATTCTGCCAATGGGTCCAACACCTAAACTTAGCCATGAATGGGTTAACTTCCAGCCATTGTGAACACTGCTCTCAAAATCCAGACCCCCTAGGCCCATAATTCTAGCCACGTGCGCTTGATTCTACTTCTACAAAGAACACCACCACATGAGGAGACTCTGATACCCATAAGAAAATTCCAACGCAATGTCACCCACCACTTCATCAATGGGTGCAAAGACATAAGATAATCCATAAACAAGGAGATGAGAATCAATTGGGAGAAAATACCACCCATTTCCCTATTTGCACTTCAACTAATTATGACCACACCCTAGAGAGTAAGTGCTACCATAGACCATAATCCATTAAAATTACCATGTGAAAGCCAAAATAACTTGGAGAGCAGGTTACCCAACTAGTTTGGAGGACACCACAGGGAGTGTAGGAATAAGTAGAAGACCGAAGTGTATTTAGCTCTCTTCTAAAATCTTGTGCCACGCCTGCCACTCTCTAATCTATAATAGGTTTCCTGTTCAACTCCCCAATAAATACAAACAATTAAGAGGGTTGGCCTATGGTGTCATTCTAGTTCACATAACCTAAACTTCCATCACCATAATATCATTGACATACCCATCATTTTTTGTATGAATCCTTGAACCCAACTTCTTTCACATAAATTCTCCCTAACATCGATGGTTTATTTCCACATGAAAAAACCCTAGATAAGGACCCATGCCTTGTTGACTATCATGTTTTAAAAAATATTTAGTCTCCATGTCTTCAAGGATTATCTAACAAAATTAGGATATCTATCAATATGATTGAATAGGAGAAGCACCATATTCCATATATCCACTAAAAAATCACACTAGTTGAATTGGTGCTCCAGTGTTTCCTCACTTATTTTGCATACAGGGTATCGTGAGGGGCCTGAAAAATATTTCTTCCTTATTCTATCCCATCTAAATAGGTGCTCGAGATCAATTAGCCAAGGGAAAAAGGATAATTTTAGCCATAATGTTTTGCACCATATGCATGTCCATAACATATATGATTGTTCTTCCTACATTCCTGTCAGGAGAGTGTAGGCCTACTTGATAGTAAAGGATCTTCTTGGACAGTATCCCCACTAGAGTTTTTTTAATTCATGGCTCTTGAGGATGGTTCTCTCTTGGACGATAGAGATCAGTGATTGCCACGAGAGTGAGTGTTGCTGTTGCAATAAGTGTTCTAGTTACTTCCATTCTATGCACACTAAGTTATGGGTGAGGTCAATCCAGAAGTCTATTACTTTAAAGGCTTTTCTTTCCTCAGTAAATGCTTGTACTTCATTGATCTCCTTTTCTTCATGCAAGTGATGGAGATGCATCCAAGAATCCTTCTAGAAGGGAGTTGTTTGTCCATTCTTGACTTCTCAAAACCCATGGTCCTGAATAATAGAATGATTTACCTATGCCATATTCCAAATAGGGGACCCAATTAGAAAATTTTGGCTTCTCAGTAACTCTATTGTATTCAGGTTCCATGCATACTTATAAGACCATATATGTGTCCATATCTCTAATCCTCCTTGAAGCCATATCCACCATAGTTTAGCCCCTGTTACTTGATTCAAGATCTTTAGATCTCTTAGCCCCAAGCCTCCTTGTATTTTGGGCAAGCAAACTTTTTACCAATCCACCAAAAACCATTTCTTTCCTATTTTCATTCCCTTCCCAGGAAGTTCCAAAATTTGGTTACCAGGTCCTTTAAGATGCAATAGGGGTTGTGAGAGTTGACAAATGATACACCAGTATAGCCTAAAGAATGGATTTTAATAAAATAATTCTACCTGCCAAGTTCAAAGCCCTAAATGTCTAGTTCAGAAGGTGTGGGTGGGTGAGCCATTCACTAGGATGGAACAAAATGGGGTTTTGATCAGGGGTCAAATCCATTTAATTTGGTTTCCCAAGAAACTAAAAAAATCCAATATATTGAGCAAGTAATTCCAATTGACTCAATCATAAGATTTGGATAAATCTTATTTAATGATCATACATGGTCGATGGGATGCCTTCAGTGAGTGGACAACTTCATGAGCTATGATGATTCCACCCATGACTTGTCGTCCTTGGACAAACCCTGATTGCTCAATGCCAATAATTTTCTTCAACAAGGGTTTTGACTAGCGAACCATGACTCGTGAGATGATTCTGTAGATGAAATTGCAAAGAGTGATGGGTTTGAAGATGTTGGGATCTGCAACCTCTCCTTTTTTGGGAATTAGGGTGAGGAACATGGCATTGAACCTTGACCAAAGAGTTTTCGTCCGTTGGGAATCCTCCACTAGTGCATGTATTTCGGTACCGAGGAAATGTCGTTAGACTTTAAATAAATCCTAGGTAAAACCATCAAGGCACAGAGCTTTGTTGTTGGGGAGAGCTTTAACAACTTCTTCCACCTATGCATAGGAGACTTCCCTCATTAGTGCCTTGTTCCAGCCTTCATTTATTAGTTGATGTATGAATTGTCTGATATGGGAAATTGCCTCCTCCCGTAATATATATGGTTGAGAGAGCAGGTTTTGGTAGTAAGATATTAGTTCATCCATGATATCCTCATGCTAGAGAAACCTTCTTCCATTAGAACTTGTCAAGGAAAACATTATGTTACCATTTCTATGTTATAGCATTGATCTATGGAATAAGTTAGTGTTTCATTCTTCTTGAAGCCACTAAACCCTTGATTTCTAATTCCATAGTATTTCTTCCTACTTGCATCATTGTTTTAGTTCCTAGAGAATGTGTCCCTCTTCTTTGATTAACTTGTCAGATCTCCCTTCCTAGATGATCTGTTTTTGAATATGTTGCATTAAGCTCTCAAGGTTCTTCTTCTCCTTGTGAATGTTACCAAAATCACTTTGGTTCCATTCCTTGATTCATTTCTTAAGACCCTTTAGCTTCCATTGAAATTCCTCCTTTCGACATCTTCCCTATACATGAATATTTTCCCACCATTCCTCCAATTTCTAGATGAAGTTAGGTTTATGAAACCACAAAACTTCAAAATAGAATGGGTGGTTTTTCAGAGCCATTATGAGGTCGATTTATAATTGGATGGGCCAATGGTCGGAGCCTAAGCATCAAAGGATGGTCACCTTGAAAAAGAGATATTGCCAAAGCAACTCCTTCGATAGGAAGAATCAATCTATCTAGGAGGCTACTTGATGTTTGTTGTCGCACCTATCATTTCAAGTGAGGATCCCATTGAGAGTTTCCATGTCCTAAATGCATAGTTCCTGAATGACTTCTTGAAATATCTGTGAAGTTGGATCCCTCCCTTTTTTTCATCTAGATGTCTGATGATATTGAAATCCCAACCTAATATTTGTTGGGTGTGTGTTATATTATTTCCACAACTAGCTGCATGCACAGGGGGTGATGGGGGGGCGATAGACCACCTTGTTCTTTGCACCAGGCAGAACGGTGGGGGCAACAACACCCCTTGTCGGGGGATTTGAGGGGGTCGGTATTCCCAATCTACAGGGTTCGTGGCACCGCCCCGGGGATTTTTTTTTAGACCTTATATTAGGTGGGCGAATTTACCTATGGTTTTGTGCATGGATTTTGCACATGATTTTGGGCATAATGGTTTTCTATCCATGGTATTTTCTAGGTCTGGTCAAAGGAACTATGGTTATGTTCTAATCCAGGGTTAATGGATTGGGGTTTATGGATGCTTCAACATGTATATATATGTATTGTAACATTGAAAGGAATATAATGAAAAATCAATCTAGTAGTCCTGGTTTTGGGATCGAGGGGAAATCTCTGTGTATATATATTTTATGTTTTATGCTCTTGCCATTATATATATATATATATAATATCATATATAAATTATATTTATTTATTTATTTTAGTATTTGTATGCAAGTAAATTCTGTACGGCTTTAAAACCTACAATATCCAATTCTCCTCCATGTGAATAGTGCAAATTTGGACGAGATCTTGAAGGAATCCCTTCTTATCACTTGCTGCCATAGGGCCATAGACTACTGTCAAACGTAGTTTCTCTGCTGAGCGGATGAAGCCAAAAATACTTGATAGGATTTTAGGGTGCTTGAGCCAGTTCGAGAAGGCAATTGTTCCGTAATCATTATTGTTTCCTCTGAATTCTGATCAGTGATCTCGTCTGCTTTCTCCAGAGCTAACTAGACTTGCATTATAATTTATTGGATATCCTATAGCTCTATGGTTGTTTATGGGGTTTTCTGTTTCATCGCCTATTTCTCCTTAGATTTTTCTCTCAATCCTTCCATCTCCATTGGTTTCCAGTCTAGAGTGATAGATCTGTTGTCGAAGTGTCTCCTTTGTTGTTGAGATCAGTGAGGGCATAGAAGGGATTCATATTGGGGTTCATTTGGGAGTTGGGCCCTGATTTCACTTGAGATTTATTGTTTGGCCCTTTGTTTCCACGATTTTTCTTTTTGGTTACCTCGTGAAATCCATTTTTCACCGGTGTCATGGGGGGGAGGGTTCTTCTTTGGTGGGTTGTGGATAGTCTCTAAATAGGTGTGCATACTCATGGAAGATCTTACATCTAAATGGAACATGCTCATAGTCGAGCCACTAGTTCCACACTTCATCTTGATATTCAATCTCAACCGATTCTGATAGGGGCTAAGAAATATTCATTTAAACACATACGTGGGCATAAGAAGATTGTCTTCATTTCTTTGTGATTTCTGAGACTTACACAAACTCCCCAATGGAGTTGCCGATGGATTCCAAGATATCCAGCTCCCAATAATCCTCTCGAAGCGAGTATAGACGAACCCATATAGGGGAAATCAAGAAATTTTCCTTATCTAGGTTATAACAGGGCTTCCAATATTTCATGAACAAAATTGCGTTTTTTAGAAAGTATGGGCCACCTTCAAACACATTTTTGTAGTCCTCCAAGTCGAGGAAGATAACAATGAAGAACCCTTCAATGTGAAAATAGAATTCAATAGGTGCTTCGACTATATTTTTGTTAGATCCATCTAAGGATCACTTGTTCTTTTGGCCAGATGCCCAAGAATTTTCAAATAATCACATGGTCTTGCATGAACTAGCATGATTTTTCCAAGAGGTTGTTAGGGATTATCACTTGCAGATTCGATTATGCCTTCGATAAGTGCCGACCACAAAGTTTGGAGTACCATTGGGCACCCAGAGTAGGTGATCTTGTTGCGTATTTTGGCATTGTGATCTAGTTTCACTATCCTTGGAAGAAGGGTGACAAGAGCCCTAAAGAACATTCTTGAAGGAGGGGGTAGGCCCCCCAGAGGGACTTGACATGTGGCCAATGCCCCTGGAGGTGAGGTTAACCTGCCAGTGGTTGTGACATCGAGTATATGGCATACCTTTTGATTTATAAATTTTGTAAAAACCCTAAGCCTCTAAGCCTTCATCACTTAGTTTACCTCTTTCTCTTTACTAATTAGGTTCTAAAACATTAAATGAATTTAGAATTTTAAATATTCTTTTAAGTAGAAAAACGTTTATAATATTAAACGTTAATGATTTTTTAAATTTTTTTTAAAGTAAAGAAAGGTTTCTAATATTCAAAGTAATATTCAAAATTATTGACTTATTTTCAAAAATGGCTTTATTTTTATTGATATAATATCCATATTTTAATATTTTAAAAAATATTAAAAAATTTTAATCCTAACTATTTTTGTTTGTTTGTAAAGTGTTAAACTTTCATTTCTATTACATATCTTCCCAATTTTAGATTATTAAATTTATTTTTTATCTTTAAGAAAAATAATCTCATAACCAACCAAAAACAATTTTAAATTATAACCATGATTAAAAATGGCTACATTTTAAATAGTATCTAAAAGAAAACTAATGGTCCTTGTGACATCGATGCTACCTTCAATGGAATGTGTTTTTACTAACATATAGCCTTTGTCCCATACATGAAACAAATACTACTCATTTTGTGATTTGACTTCTTACTAAAAATTCAAAGACTACTCATGTTGTGATTTAACTTCTTACTAAAAATTCAAATAGTGGTCTATGTATTCACTATAATTAATTTTAATTTTTTTACAGCTTATTGTGTGTGATGTTGAAAAATCTCTAAATGAT
Organism: Pinus taeda; assembly: GCA_000404065.3. Taxonomy (NCBI): domain Eukaryota; kingdom Viridiplantae; phylum Streptophyta; class Pinopsida; order Pinales; family Pinaceae; genus Pinus; species Pinus taeda. The sequence continues at coordinate 32,922 of APFE031616675.1, forward strand.
ATCATAAGAGCGATAGGTTTATTAGTTTTAAATCCTTATCAATTCTATCAAATATTATATTCGGTAAAAAAAATGCAATAAAGATTATGGAAAAAACCAATAATTTTGTTATTAAAATTAAAAAATAACAATAAAAAACCAATAAATGCGGTAAAAAAAAAATATAGGAAAAACAAATAATTTTGTTATTAAAATTAAAAAATAGCAAGTATTGTTGTAATAAAAAATCACTTCAAATAAATTCTACTTTGTTTTAATGTATATTATATGGTTAAAAATTATATGTTTTTTTAGATATCATAAGTTTAAATTTAAGAGGGGCACCTATGTATATTTAGTTAAATATTAAGTATAGAGAATGTCAAGTTATTCTGAAAATAAAGAAGTCTTATATATCAATACGATATCAATCTAAGCCATATTTTAAAATTAAGTTGTTGCTATTGTTGTTATTATTATTATTATTTCCGCAAATAAATAAGTTTTATATATCAATATGACATCTACTTAAGTCATATTTTTAAATTATGTTGTTGTTGTTGTTGTTGCTGTTATTATTATTATTATTATTTTAGGTTGCCATTATTGGAATGGGGAAATGATTTTGGACCTAAGAGGATTAGAAGAATTAAGATACTCATGGAGTTTGGGAAGAGTCTCTAATAACCTAGGAGAGACATATGTTGTGTATCAAGGAATCAAGTAGGAAAATGCATTAAATCGCCAATCCTTAATAATAATTGGAGACTCTTACTTGATCATTAGAAATCTCCAATTCTAAAATATCCCGAGTGATGAGTGATTGAAAAACATTTCAAGAGTATTATTATGGACCTAAAAAACCTTTTGGAAACCAGAATGTTCCAAGTTCTCTACCAAAATAATAAAAGAATTGACCTACTAAAAATATAAGCAATACAACACCAAGATGGGACTACGCTAACCAATGGACATTATTCCCTTTCCTTCATACCCTGAACATGGTTGAACCTTAGATATCAAAGGTATAAATTATGGTACACAAGATAATTTGCTCATGTGGATTAACTTGTCACCCATAATTTGTTCATGCAGATTGACTGCAATTTTAATTCACCCATGCTCATTATTTCTCCATATCTCCACCTCATTATAATAATACTCTCCCCTTATTGGCATAATTAGAACCCACATTCTTTGAGATTGATATCAACCATATCAATAGGATGAAACCATTGTTGTTAAGCATGACATGCTCCAGACTTAAATAATTTGAGACTATTAGTATCGTTGTAGTTTTAAATTTTCATTTTGTTTGGAGTTTACCATTTATTGGACACCTTCTCATCTACCATGGTGTTTTCTTTTGGCCTCTTCCCCAACCATAGATCCTTTTTCCTCTGTCTCTTTGTGTTTTTTCGTAATTTTGTGGGCCAATTTCTCACAAATTCAGTTCAATACATTCATTTTTTAGCATTTAGATTAAATAAAACAATCTTCTTCCTTCAAAATGGCACAACCTAATAAGAGAAATTCCCAAGAAAATCCTTAACGCCAAATTAAGGAAATTGAAGGATTGCAATAAGACATATGCCATCTACAAATACAACATGCCCAATTAGCCTCCAACTAGACCTCTACATTGGAGATTCTTATGACTCGAAGACATCAAATTTAAAGAATAGAGGATGAATTACAGGCTCTTTGTTCTCGTCAGGGCTCCTTAAGAAATTCCAAACTCCTCTTCTCCAACATTAGATGTAAATGTCCCTCTTTAGCTAGAATTTACTCCACGTTGGGTCATTAATTCTCCTAATTGATATGTATGAATGACAAAACTTGTATAGTTTTGGAAGTTCTTTTATTTAATACACATAGTAAAACGCAAGGAACATGAGTCTTCCATGCTGCAACTATATAAAATATGGAAATATGGACTTTTAATTCTTCTAGATACACAGTCAATGAGTAATTTTGATGCAATTCTAGTATCTCGTTGTACCTTGGATGCAAATTTATGCAAACGTAAACTTCCAAACTATAGTTTAGGAAATAAAGAAAAAAAAGGTATTTTTCTATACATAAATTAAATAAAATAGATAACAAATTGAAACTGAAGATAACAAAAAACCATTTAAATAGATAAATTATTTAATAAAACATTATCATATTCATTTTAAGATGCAAACTTTATAATAGATCATTAAATTTATCATGGTGTTGTTGTTTCCATTATATTTTATTTATGGTAAGAATATATATATTAATTTTATTAATCTTACATGCTCTAGAATATTAATTTAATGATTAAGAATTATTAGATAGATGTTAGTATTTAATTTCCGACAAATATAAATTTATTTTAAAGGTTTATATCTATCTTATTATCTATCTATCTATATATGAGGTAAGTTTTATTTTCTTTAATTTAGGGACTAGTATATACTATAGGTATTATAGATATAATTTTTTTTCCTGTTTAATTTTCAGGACATTGATTCTTTTTATATATGCGTTATTTTCTTTGTATTTTTCCCTTTCATGTTTTTTTGTTAATGTACTATATATTGTTTAATTCATATATATTTTTATAATTAATATAAAAATATTTGAATTAAATCCAATCTTAATGTGATTTTTTTTTTGACAATGCTCACTATGCATCAATGTCTATCAACATTTATTAACCATTTAATTCATATCACTGAGCTAACAATTATTTATTATAAGTACCAATCTTATTACATATCTTTTTTTATTAAAGATTATCTTAATTTTTTTTGTTTGTTATTCTTATAAATGTCAATTTATATTTTAATAATATTTAACATGAAAATTGCCCAATTGACAACAGGTACTTTATGAAATATTGTGTAAACTATAAGATTCAAAGTTTATATCTCACTAAGTAAAACCAACAAAACATATATATGAAAATTAAATATTTAGTGTTAATGATTAGAAGAGGGTTAATGTGTTAAATATATACCCAAAAAATTCATGACTAGCATCCATTTCTTAATATAACTGGTTGGAATCACATATTTAAATTGTAAAATGTGTAGTCTTAATATGTTGAATCTGTCCCAACAAAAATTTTGAACTACATTTATTTCTTAATATAATTATGTAAAATCACATATTTCAATGATGGATTCTCTATACTTTTAATGCTTTAAAGAAATTTTTAAAATTTAAATTTATTATGATTAAAACACATTTAAAAAATAAAAAAAAATAAAAAGAAATCAAACAAAATTAGAATTTAAAATATAAGTGGAAAAATTAAAATTACACTAATAAAATATTTTTCTTAATTATATATTTAAAATCAAAATAAAGAAAGATTAATATTAATCCATTATGATAAAAATTATTACATTGAAATATATTTGAAAAAAAATTTCAATTGAATGGATGACAATTCAATTTACCATAATAAGAATTTATAATAATAAGTGGATATGGTTATATTTTGATCTTTAATTAGCGTTGACAAAAACGCCAACTTTATATTTACAAATTAATAATAAAGGTCAACTTTACAAAATTTTAAATATTCACAAAATAATAATAAATTTCACAACTAATATTTCTGAAGCTATAGTTTCATTATTGCCTTGCCCAATATATATTAACTTATAAATTTTATATTCACCTAACTCTAAAAATTAATATACACTACCCAATACATTAATAGACTTCTAACTCCAAAGTTCAAAATGTTATTGGAATTTCATCCCATAACCGATTTACCTGCGGAGATGTCGATGTATAACTTATGAAAGCAGTTACCACACAACTCAAATAATAGCTCACGTGCTCCTTCCTTAGAATCAAAGCTTTCAAAATCCATGGGAAATCAGTGTTCCTTCCTACAGGGAGAGCCAAGCCATTCAATTCCATTACTGCACCGCCGCCCTGGCTATGCTCAACACTGCTGGAAAGGGGTTGTACTGAATATGTAAAATATGAGCAAGTGAATGGCTTCCATCCAACTGGAATGCAATCTGAGAAGATATATGATATGAGGAGAGTCCCACGATCATCAACTTCTGCACCACCCACCCTCGACCAAGAGCAAACGATCCACTCTGAACTTGGGACACCAGTTCTTCCCATCCGAATCGGAAGAGAAATCAAAAAATGTAAACTTCTTCCCATCCGAATCGGAAGAGAAATCAAGAAATGTAAACTTTCCCTCTGTTTGTGCTATTTGCTTGTGTTGTACTATTTTAACTTCCCTCTTTATGGAATTTGAGAGTAACCCATCTTTTTATTGCTTTCTTAAAATTCATCCCCACCGAGGGAATTTGAGAGTAACCCATTTTTTATTGCTTTCTTAAAATTCATCCACACCTTTTTGGTTAAGAATTTTTTTTACACTATCTTAGTTCTAACCTAGATATCTGAACTTATAGGATGTATTGTAATTTCACACTTATCAAAATTTCAATGATGCAAACTATCTTTTTATAATACACTTTTTCTTTATAATAAAAATAACTTTTTATAATTTCTATTACACCGTCTCTAAGACTTGTAGTTACCAGGTGTGCCGTCCCATACAATGGAGTAATTAGGTTTATTTTCCTGGTGCCAATACCTATTCACAAGAGTAAAATGGATTTGATTTATATATGTTTACAACTTTACAATTAATAGAATATTCGAATAGTAAATAAAATAGAATACTTGGAATAGTAAATAAAATAGAATACATAGTTCTTTCACCTGCAAACTTTAAACACTGTAAGCTTTTTCTATGTAAAAAGAAAAGCTAACATGATAGCAGATTGTTTGGTGAACGAAGGAGTGATTAATAAGTAGAGGGACCCCCGGCATGTCTGGGAGTTGTTACCCCCAAGTAAACTGTTAGTCTCTGTCAGGCTGCGAAAGATATGGAGCAATGTGAAAAGTTGAGATCAAGAGAGGAAAACCAAGGATATAGAAGCAGAGAAAAGAGTAAGTCCATCGAAAACCAAAAGATCAACAACATAGGGAGGAAGGACCGGGAAGTGTCTGATGGGTTGGATCAATAGTCATTGCTCGGCGGAAGAGCGCATAAGTTATTCACGAGGAAGTGGTTTCCTGTACCACAAGTGGTATTTCAGAAGGGGTCTAAGTGGCAACTGGTATTGTGAGGAAGGCCTTCGATTCCACTCTTCAAACGACACATATCAACGAGGAGAAAAGAGGATACCGCTTTTCAGGTGAGTATTCCTCAAGCTACATGTCCACCCGAAATTTGCGTGGACCATTGGATCCACGAAGGGTAGATCAACAGTGGAGGGTTGGGTGTGCAACTGGAAGGTTGGATGTGAATTTACGATTCAACATTAGCCGTTGATCGTTGAAGACGAAGGTTGGGTGTGAATTTATGATTCAACATTAGCCGTTGATCGTTGATTTAGTTAGACGAAGGATGTTAGGGCGCACTTGTCATTTTTTATGGTAGCAAATCTAATAATTTTGAAAACCGACCTTATGGGTTGCGGGTCGGGTTTTTGTGTATTACTTGTGTTAGCCATATCTTCAGATAGGGAGGATGGTTCCAAGTTTTAAAGATTTTTTGTGTATTACCTGTATTAGCCATATCTCCGGATAGGGAGGATGGTTCCAAGTTTTAAAGATTTAAAGCCAACTCCGCTTCAAATAGGTCATGTGGACCATTTTTTTAGTAAACGCAAGGAAGTTTGGTTTACCTTATAAAATATGTAATGTACTTGTTTCGGTTAATAGAAAGATCCATTCTTACATGACAAAAAAAAAAAAAAATATAGAGTTGTAGCATTTAATTAAAAATCTAAATTTGCAAAAAAAAATGGAAACTTTGGCAAACAATTATCAGCTTTTCCTTTAATTAAAAATTTATAAAGGTAAAAAAAACCATGGAGAATATTTAATAAATAACTAATTATGGAGATGATGAAATTTTTGTGTTGCTTCAAAAATAATAACGACAGAAATTCACATAAATATTAAGAAAGTTTCAACACATTTAGTTATTTATTATTTCTTATAATATATTTTTTTTAACAAGATCGGGTACTTATCTATTATAAAAACTGTTGAATATAAGCGCTGTTACAAGGAGAGGAGAGAGAGGAAAAGAAGTCCAAAATAGGCGCGCAGGCCCTGACTTCTTAGTAGTAACCTTATAGCTGATATACTGAAATAAGAAACGGCTATATTGCCTTACAAAGAGCCCTGCAAGAAAACAAAATTTGCTGGCCATGTGACTTTTTACCAAAACTGAGTCCTCCATCTGAATATCCTTCTTGCTTGCTCTGGTGGAGGCCTCAGATTGCATTGCATCAGTGATGTTTTTAATGTGTGCAATGGCCCCTTCTAGGTGATTGCATTTTTCTTTCAGGCTCTCTATTTCAGCTCGCTGCTTTTCCAATTTTTTTCTCTTGGAGCGACTGTCAGCCTGGAAGTCTTCCTTGAGCTTGTTGTGGCGCTTGATAATCCTTGCAATCATGAAACAATGTTGCTTGCAAAGCGTGCAAGTGTTGTTACCCAGCACGTGGTCCAGAGGATTCTCAGGAGGATTGCTGCCCGCCTGGTTCTCATTCTGAGCTCTGATTTCAGAGGGCTCCGCCATGTCTGAGAAGAAAGGAGCAGCCAAGGAGATCAGCAACAAAAAAACCTGAGTAGAGCAGGAGGTATACCTCGTTCGGTTCAGGAGGAGGCAAGCTTCGATGCAGGGGCTGCCTCGCTTGTTGTCGTTCTCCTGGATCCGGAAGAGAGGATGACGCGCAGCTAAGATGGGCTGGAGACGAGCGCTGGTGCTACAATGCTTCAGTGCCAGATCAAAAACCATAGAGACTGCTCTTTGCTGTCCAGAACAGAGGGGAGGGAGGGGTTTATATAACAGCTAAGGGGGCTGGGCGGGCATGGGATACTGAGGGAGAACGTGAACTTGGGCAAACTCGGGTTCCTCCAGGAAATCTTTGGTGTAAACGAAGGAGATTACGAAGGGACTTATGCAGGTCTCAGGGGATGGATCACGAGGTGCTCGACTGGATCGGGAATCAAGAGAAGGCCGGTCAGTAGGCTGGGAGGATTGGAGCACGCGATTCATGAGAGAGCTGTGAGGGGTCAGAGGATCTAGAGAGATGCAGATGCGATTTGAGTAGGCCTGATGACTGATATTATTTGGATTCTGAGACGTACTTGACTTACAGTTCTGAAGTGATGGCGGGTCAGCAGTTCTGCTATGGGATTGCCTTGTCATAGAGGTGATCATTCTCCCTTATTTGACCGCTCGGCCTGCTGACGGCCTTGGAGGCGAGAGCGTCCGCTGCAGTATTATTTTCTCTTAATATGTGCTTAAACGTGATTTCTCCCAAGTTTGTGGTGTTATTCTGGATCCTGAACTTTATATTGCTGAGAGTGGCTTTGTTGAAGTCTGCTCCTGAGACCAGAGCTGCAATGATGATGGCAGAGTCCCCCATGATAATAGGATTTTTAATTTCCAGCCTGTTTAGGATCGAGGTACCCAGAAGGAGGCTATATGCTTCAGCCACATTGTTAGAAACTCTCCCCAATCCCCATTCATAGCTAACAATAGTTTCTCCTCTGTGGTTTTTAATGATGCCTCCAGCTCCGGCTTTTCCTGGGTTGTTCTTGGAGGCTCCGTTGAAATGTAAAGTGGGGCGCTTCTGATCTGAGATCCATTGATTGACCTCTTCCTTGGTTCCTTTGAGTTTCCAGTGGGATCCCTTCTCATGAGCTTTTGTTTGGGGGTTTTGAAGATTGGTGTAGCTAAGATTAAACTTGTTGTACCATTGAGTCTCTGCATGCTGCCAACTCGACTGATCTGGGAGAGCAATGAGGTTGGTGCTGATTGATTCTGAGATGATGGCTATTGTTTTAGCTTGGATGCTGGCTATGGAAGGCTTTTTGTTGTTGAATACATAGTTGTTCCTGGCTAACCAAATTTGCCAACAAAGAGTGGCTGGGATGCATTTCCACAGTCGGTTGATATTGTGTTTGCCTTTTTTGGGGAAGGGATAACACTTCCCCCAATTTTTCTGAAGAGAGGTAATTTGATCAAAAATTTCGCTGATTGCCATAGGATTTATCACTTGTTTCCAACAACTTTGCGCAAAGGGACAGAGAAGAAAAATATGCTGAGTGGATTCCTCCTCAGCACAGCAGAAGCAGCATCTTGAGGGACCCTGTATTCCTCTTTTCCTTAGGTTCTCAGCAGTGAGGATATTTCCTTTGAGGAGTGTCCAATTGAAGTGTTTGATCTTTGGTAAACATTCCGATTTCCAAGCAGTTGTGTGGAGATTCCAGTTTGCAGTTTGGGTGGTTGCCTGAAGGATTTTGTACCCGTCTTTGACCATGAATTTGCCTCCGCTAGAGTCCCAGATGTACCTATCTTCTACCCCTGAATTTGTGGGCGCAGAATCAGCGAGAGAGCGCTTAAGATTGGACCAGAGATCCCTGAGGTCAGTGGGGAGGTTAAGGACCTTCCAATCTTGCCATATGTTCTGGTTCCAAGTTGATATGTCATACAAGGTAGTTAGATTTCTTTCTTCCATCCAAATCTGGAGTGGTCTAGAAGCTTGATGAAGGTTCCTTGGCTTTGAGCCCATGATTCTGTCTAACCAAATATTGATGCTCTTACCATTTCTAGGGAATTTGGATGTGTTTTCTCTAAATTGTGGGAGCACTTTTTTGATGAGTTTCCACACTGGGGTGTAGGGTCTTTCCACTATTGGCTCGGAGAGGAGGTTCGAGTTGGGACCACTGAGGTATTTCCTTTTTACGACCTCCACCCACCACGAACCTTTGCCTGTAAGAATTCTCCAAATTAGCTTGAAACCCAAGTCCCGATTGGAGAGGCTTGGGATTTTGATAGATAAGCCACCTTTTTCATAAGGTAAAGTTACCTGGTCCCATTTAACAAGGCTAAATTTCTTGGACTCTTGCTTCCCTCCCTGCCAAAGGAAACTTCTAAGGATGATCTCCATGTGTTTCTGAATGCTTGCCGGAGCCAAGATGACCGCATATTGGTAGATTGGGAGGGCTGAGAGGATAGCCTTGATGAGGATTACTCTGCCTGCCAGGTTCAGCCAAGAGACTCCCCAGCTCTGAAGGAGGCCTCTCATTCTTTCTATATGTTTGGCCCATGTTTCTGCCTTGACTGTTTCCTTGGCAAGAGGCAGTCCTAGATATGAGAAGAAACTTCAATTTCTTTGCATCGGAATGTCAAGAATCAGGGATATTCTTTGTTGAATTTGGAGAGGAACATTCCAAGTATAGATCTTGCATTTTCTATTGTTCAGCCTTCCTCCTGAAGCTGATAAGAAGGCATCCAGCACTTTCTTGAATCTCCTTGTCATTAGACTAGAGGCGCCCCCAATGAGAAGAGTGTCATCCGCGAAGAGCGAATGATTGATCTCTTTGGTCCCTCTTTCAGTCTGGATGCCAGTGATTTCTTTTTGCCTTCGAAGTTTTTCTAAGTGGATACTCAGAGTCTCAGCAATAATAATGAATAAGAAGGGGGAGAGGGGGCAGCCTTGTCTCAGCCCTCTAGAGCTCTTAAAATAGTTGTTGGGGCGGCCATTGATCAAAGGAGCAGTCCAAAGATTGGAGATGCACCCGTTGATGATACTTATGAAGTTTTTGGAGAGTCCAAATATTTTGAGAGTTTCTGTTAAGAAGGAGTGGTCAACTCTGTCAAAGGCGTTTGCCATGTCCAGTTTAATTATCATTCCTCTTTCCCCTCTGTTGTAGCTGCTGTGTATAGCTTCTTGAATGAGGATGACGTTGTCAGTGATTTGCCTGTTTGGGACAAAACCTCCCTGATTCTCAGAAATCAAGTGAGGAAGAAGTTTTTTGAGCCTATTGGCAAGAATTTTGGTTACAATCTTGTAGGAGACATTGCAGAGAGATATGGGGCGGAATCTATCGAAGGAGAGGGGATTCGTTTCCTTGGGGATAAGAGCTATGTGCGAAGACTTGGTGTTTTCTCCCATCTTGTGGTTTTGAAAGACATTCTTGACCATCCGCACAAAATCGTTTTTGATTGTTTCCCAATGGTTTCGGTAGAAGGCAACCGTGAAGCCATCCGGTCCTGGGGCCTTGTCCTGCTGCATACTGAAGGTAGCTGCGCATATTTCCTCTTTTGTAATGTCTTGATCCAATTCTTTGTTCTGAGCCTCTGAGATTTTGCTCTCTATTTCATTGAAGAATTCGAAGCTGTCCGTTTGCTGAGGAGCAATAGAGAGGAGAGATTTGAAGTGGTTGTGGGCTGCTTCCTTGATTTCCTCTTGGTCACTGAGCTGTTTTCCATCTACCTCTATTTTATCTATCTGATTGCCAGCTCTCCTGAGCTTTATGTTGTTGTGAAAAAAGGAAGTGTTTTTGTCGCTAGCTTTCAGCCATAGAAAATGAGACTTCTGTCTTTGATCCTCTTCTTCAACTCTGTTCTGTCGATAGAGTTCTCTATACATTTCTTTTTCATAATCTAAATCCTCAGTAGTGTATTGGACATTTTCTTTGGCCTTATTCCACTGCTCCATCTTCAAGAGTAGATCCGATTTCTTTTTGTTCTCCATGACCGCTGTTTCTTTTGGCCACTGTTTAATGACTGATCTCAGCGCCTTTAGCTTTGTTTCCCATACGTAGTAAGGCGACCCGTTGACTTCTTTGGCCCACTGATTTTTGATGAGGGAGCGGAAATCCTCTTGCAAATCCCAGATTTTATTGTACTTGAAAGGGAGAGGTCCCAGATTCCTGCCTTTGTCCGAATTTAGGATCACGGGTTTATGGTCAGAGGCCGAGGCATGGATTAAATGGCTTTTGATGGACTGGAAACTTGTAGCGATTCCTTCTTGGATTAGGAATTTGTCCAGTCTCTCTTTGATATTGGATAAGCCGATCCTTTTGTTGCTCCATGTATATTTTCCATTGGATAGGCGGATGTCCATCAAGTTGTGGAGCTGGATTATGGATTCTAGCATATCTCTTGAGGGGTCTGCGTGGAAGTTTCCTCCAAGTTTTTCCTCCACATTTCTTATCAAGTTCAGATCTCCCCCAAGAATTATTTTCCTATTTTGTACAGATTGAAGGTCTGAGGATATTGTTTCCCAACAGTGGCCTTTGTCCCTGTGATGATTTGGAGCGTATATGTTGTATATGTAGTAGATTTCCTGAGATCCTTTGTTTTTCAGATCTGTTCTGACCCACCAACTGCAAGATTGAGAGTTGATGATTTCCCATTTGTTCTTATTCCACATTGTTCCTATTCCACCTGAGGCACCTTCTGAACCAATTGATACCCCAATGAAGTTCTTGAATTTTTGACTATGGTGTTGAAAGTCTTGTGCCGAAATTTTGGTCTCCTGGATGAGAAGAAGATCTGGCTGCTCCTGCTTTAATAAATCCCTGATTGCTTTTAATTTTAAGGGAGAGCCTATCCCCCTACAATTCCAAGAGACCAAGATCATTATTTACCATTGATTGGATGAGGACCACTCCTCTCCTTTGCCTTTTCTCCACTTCCTTTCAGCTTGCCTAGGTATGAGTCCATTGGTTGCTGCGTTTCCGTTGCCATCTCTTTTGCCGCTGTTTCATCTCTGAGCTCTTTGTTTGATTTTCGGCCGGCTTTTCTCGGAGGGTCTGTGGATAGATTGGCTTCTTTCATTTTGCCTCTGGTTAAGATTCTGTCTGTAGATGGAGGAGGGGAAGGGAGGGTGATCATGTGGGTGGGAGAAGGAGGAGTTCGGGGGGAAGGTGGAGGAGAAGGAGGGTCTTCAGTAGATAAGGATTCGAAGGGATTGGAAGTTGAGGGAGGAGCTGAGCTGAGAGGAGGGGGGGAGAG
>APFE031616680.1:12070-38406 GCA_000404065.3 Pinus taeda
TGCATCTGGCTGAGACCTTTGAATGTAGAAGATAATCAGGCTCTACGCCCAACATGATCATCATAGTTTAACTAACTATTTTAAGCAACCCACTCTAAATGTTAGGCAAGCTCGTTGGGTCAACTTCCTAAGTGAATTTGATTTTGAAATCAAACACTTGAAAGGAAAGCAGAACCAAGTTGCAGATGCCTTAAATTAGAAGGTAAACTGTATATATGAGATGTCTTTCAGCGAAGTGTGAACTACATTTAATGAGAAATTAAAGAGGCAGCTATGCAGGATTCAAAATAAAAATTTTTATGGCAGCAATATTTTTTTTTATCAATGAACAACAACTAGGATATGAGGTAAATCAAGAAGGTATACTGATTTGTAGAAGAGAATGTATGTACCTAACCAGAAAAATGTTAAAAATTTAATTTTAGATGAATATCATAAAGTTCCTTATGCAGGCCACCTTGGATACCAAAAGTTAATTACTGCATTTAGAAAGGAATATTTATGGCCAAGTATGAAGAAGGAGGTAGCTGACTACTTTTTTCATTGTCTGGAATGTCAGCAAGTGAAAGCGGAACATCGTCACCCAAACAGATTACTCCACCCACTGCCTATTCTGGAATGGAAGTGGGAAACCACTTCCATCAATTTTATCATAGGATTAACTAAGTCTAAAAAGCAGAATGACTCAATAATGGTGGTAGTAGATAAGTTGAGCAAATCTGCTCACTTTATACCAGTACATTTGACTTACAAAGATGCACAAATTGCTAACATATTCATGCAACCCATTTTTAGATTACATGGATTACCAAAGATTATAATTTCCGACCGCGATTTAAAATTTACATCAGCTTTCTGGATGGCTTTATTTGAAGGTTTAGGCACATAATTGTATTTCAATACTGCTTACCACCCTCAAACGGATGGGCAGATTGAGCGAGTAAATCAAATAGTAGAAGATATGTTGCGAGCTTACATAATGTAGCAGCCATTTGAATGGGAGGATTATATACATTTGGTAGAATTTTCTTACAACAACGGTTACCATACATCTCTACAAATGAGTCCGTTTGAAGTATTATATGGATGCAAGTGTAGGACACCCTTGAGTTGGGGCAGCCCAAAGGATAAATTGATATTAGGACCATACATGTTAAAGGAAATGGAGGATATGGTTAAAAATGTGCATTCCAATCCAAAGGTCACTCAAGTTTGACAAAAGATTTTTTCTGATCAAAAGAGAAGTTTACAAGAATTTCAAGTTTTAGATCATGTTTTTGTTTGTGTACGAGCCAAGAAGAGTACATTGAATTGGAGAGGATAAACCTCGATTCTATGGTCCTTTCCAAATTCTGGCTCGAATTAGACCGGTGGCCTACCAGCTCGATTTACCCAACCTAGCCACATATGCTTGCACAATTCTTACCATGTTTTTGTGTTAAAAATATATATATACGATCCCAAACAGATAATCAATTGTAAGAATTAGACTTTAAATAAATTTTTCCAAGACAATTGTCAAGTGAAAAGAACTCACTAAGTTTTATTTTTGTGTAGGTCGAACCGAAAGGCATGTTCTCAGTCAAACCCTTGGTTATACTCGATCAGAGAGAAGTAATGTTGCAAAAACAAGTTATCACCCAAGTTAAAGTGCAATGGCATCACTTTGGGCCATAGGAAGCCACTTGGGAGGATGAACAAGTTATGAGGGAGACTTGCCTAGGTCTATTTGCAACAGAGAAACATCGGGATGATGTTTAATATTAGGGGCGGGATATGTGATGTCCCAAGTAATTGTAAATATTTAATTACTATAGTTAAACAAACTAGATATTACTATTTAAGTTTTTACATTTATTATTTTGATTAATTGTGCTTAAATAAACTGTTTTGATGAAAAACATGTAACTCTCACATGTCAGGTAGTTAGTGTAGGTGATTACTTATCCCTAACTACTTCCTTGAATATTCATTTTCAAGGAAAGGATCAAGACGATATGAGTACCTGAGACAAAAAATAAAGAAGAAATAAAAGTAACACATGAAAAAGGCTTCCATGCTGATATGTTAGACGAGGGTTTATAAGATATGTTAGGTTAAGACAAGATAGTTGTGACAAAGGAACTGCTAGTCTTACTGCATATGAGCAACTACTTGGGGGGAGACTCGGGCTTGTAACCAAGTCTCAAGGTTGGGAGGTAAATTCGGAAGCATATAGTTGGTTTGTTCCGAATAGTCGACCGTGATTAAACTGCCAAATTTAGATAAGTATTTATCACTTTCTTAAGGATGAATGATTTGCTGAAATAGGAAATATGTATGTTGTTGATTAAATGTATTCTTGCAAGACAATAGTATTTAAGCTGTTGAATAATTGCTATCTTAGAACAGAAATATATTGTTAATAGGGGGTTAACTAAATCCAGTTTAAGTATAGGCTTAATAAAAGATATTTATAATCTAGAAATCGTAAAAATATCCCTGTATGCTCTGATGATTACAAAAACATAGAGTTCTTAGGAAGACTTCCTCCTCTAGGGTTACAAGAAGGAAAACCCTCAGCAAAACAGAGGAATAAAAAAAAGGGGTTATAAGAACTATTTCAGAACTATATAAGGAATCTCCAGCTCAAGGAATTAAGAATCCATAACAAAATTAATTATATAATAGTGTTGTCATACATCTTCTGAACGAATGAATTAGATTGCTCTAGGCTTGGCCTTACGTTGCTAGAGGAATCAAGCACTGAAGATGGAGGCTAGAGATTTCCTTTAAGATATTTGAGATAGAAAGGAGTTAAAGAATGCAATAAGAGAATAACTGTTACATAAGAAAAATTATTCTAACTAAAAATTTAGGAAAAGTTGAACCCAGAGAACACTAAACCCCCAGCAAGTAAGATATTTCCGTAAAGCAGAATTACCTAGCTCAAGGACAAGAGTCGAATTCCCTTACCCCCTTGTAGCAAATGAAATAGAACATGCCTTCAAGTAAATAAACAAGAAAGAGATGGATTACACTTTCCGAGAAGAAAACCGCAGGAAGAGAAACTGTAAATTTGAGCGATAAAACTATGAACGATTATGTGTGTGTGTGTGTGTATATATATATATATATATAACTAAAACTGTAAATCTGAGCAATAAATATATGAATGATTATGCGTATATATATAAAATTGAACTTTAAACTGAGGAATAGATTTCTGAACATTGTGTGTAAATATATATAAAACTAGACCATGTAAAGCCTTCTGTACAAATATATTAATAATATGATATATTATAATATATATATATCCTTAATCTTTAAGACAAAGTCTTTAAATAGGAAGGAATTCTCATATAAAATATTGACAACTCATAAACGATAATAGAGAGGTTCGGTTCTGCTTATAGCAAAGAGAAATTACAAACTCATAATTAAATTACACACCCATAATCCGAATCAACGGGCATGGAATCCCATGACTCGAATCTAAGAGGGTTTAACCCCAAGCACCTAATACAGTTTAAAAAAAAAAGAGATTCACTTGTTAGATATGAACATATACCCATTAAAGAGTATAGTGGCATATGGTCCGAAGACCCACAACCCAAAATACTTCAGAACACGGTAACCACATTACCCAAAGGTTGGGAAAGGAACAAAAATGTGACCCCAGGACCAAATTTCGGAGAGGAGCATCGCTCTCGAGCAACCATATTCAAGCAGAAAGAGAACCCCAGCGTAACCTAGCAAAGCGCAACAACCAAAATTAGCAACGTGGTAGCAAACAAGAACTGTTGACATGTGAAACTTAAAACTAAACCATGAAACCCTATATCTGGTTAGGATCACAACCATAAGCCTTCTCCTTTGAAAAGGAAGTTATCACAACCTTCTCTGTATGCCTGGCAGTTAAGAACATAATCATGGTAGGGACAAATAAAGGGAAAATTGTATATTGAAATGAATTTCAGAGTTGCAAGGTATGGAAGGTGAACCTGTGAGAAAAAACGGAGCTAGCATACTCTACCTGAATGAACACAAACGTCGAAAAATGCCCCTCAAACAACGAATGAATAGAATAAGGATTCACCCATCGTCGTTGGATCATGTATTATTTCAGAGGACCTTCGATGGAGGGATACTCTTGAGGTAGTAACAATAATTGTAAAGCAAAGCGAAGGGCCCAGAACCCTGTTCTCGCCAAATCATGGGTAGCCAGGTCCGCCAAATTAGGACTCCAATTCATTAGCCTTGTACTATGTAATGTATATTGAATTTTATATATCTAACTTATAAACTCAGAGTAAATGTCTTCACTGTAATTGTGACAGGTGTATTAAATAAGTTTAATTCGATATGTATATGTTTTGACATGGTATTAATAGATTATTGTCATAAATTTTTTTATTTTCACATTATTATATTAAGCATTATGATTAGAGATGTGACAATATGGTAGAGTAAGGGTGAATCTCCATGGATAAGAATCATGCTATATGTTTTTTAAATAATAATAATAAACATTTTTATTATTATTATTGTTATTATTATTATACCTGTAGAGGTTTCAGATTGACAATGAATGAGTGTGGAGTTAAGGTAATTATTTCTCTAAGTAAAAGTTTGTTAGAAACACAAGTTTAAATTGTGAACTCTCCACAATCCAATTACCTCAAAAGATTGTCAAGATAGTGAACCATATATATAATAAAAAGCCCAATTTAAATAACAAAACATCAACCTTTAATAATAATAAAAAATTAAACTAAATTCTAACCAAAATTCCTCCATCTAATATTTAAAAACAAATATATTATTCACGAGAATAAAACATACTTATCCTATATTTACATGTTCTATATATGATAATAAAAATCAAATAGATTAGTCAGGTCCAAAACAATCCATATATAATAATTCTTAACATTTTTATTATTCATAAAAAAAATATCAATAATTAAATTCCGCAATTAAACATATGATGAGATTTGATCTCACATGGGCATGGACCAAACTCACCCAAACCCACCCACTTTATCGTAGAACCAAAAACTTATATACATTAAAATGTAATACCAACTTAATATTTCTATATTAAAATATAATAATGAAAGTTAAATATAAATCTTTATTGGGTTCAAAATATGAAAACAATTATAACCTTTTTATATATTTTTATGAAGTTCCAAGGATATATTTAATATATTTAATAATTTTCATATTTATTAATATAATGTTAATTAATTTAAATAAAATTCTTGATGGTACTAATAAACACTTTACTTAGTATGGGTATTGTAGTTGTAAATTTTATGATAATTTTATTTTAATTTATAAATAAAATTATTATGTGTCAAGAAGTATTTTACAATTAAATATAGAGCGATATTGTAATATTGTAAATATAAACATTTTTATGAGTATAAACATTTAGATAT
Source organism: Pinus taeda (assembly GCA_000404065.3). Classification (NCBI taxonomy): domain Eukaryota; kingdom Viridiplantae; phylum Streptophyta; class Pinopsida; order Pinales; family Pinaceae; genus Pinus; species Pinus taeda. Next base: position 17,500 of record APFE031616680.1, read on the forward strand.
TGGTCCAAATAATTATAATAAAAAGTTAAAAGTAATAAGAATATTAAATTCAATTAGTTGTATTGTAATTTTGTTTTTATAGATTCTTAAATATGGATATTCACCTCCACTTTACCATAAATATTATTAACTTGTAAATAGGTTTTGTTATAATACTATGGGCCAATAACAAATGTACATAAACCATAACTCATTTCACAATAAAATATTTTATATATTGTTATTATTTATTTTATAATATTCTTTTAATTAAATCTGAAAGAAAAATAAAAAGGGGTTTATATTTTTTTTTTGTGTAATTTAAACCCTCTATCTTTTACTCTTAAATCTAAGAGATTAAATTCCACACACAAAATATATATTCTCATCTTTAATTTTATTAAAATTTTATTTAATCTATACAAATTATCCACACAAAAACAATAATTTTAATAAGAGTAAGGATATAAGGCTAGGTATATTCAATATATATATATATATATATTATTATATATATTATAATATTAATTATAATATATATAATATATATATATTTATATATATATAAACTAAGGTCTACCAAGCATGAGAGCAATTAAATATTTGGAAGTCTAAATCTTTCTTTCATTTTACACTAAAAAAAAAGTTTTCATTTTGAGAGCTTTATCTCTCGAACTTTTATATTATTCCTTAGTTAAGGATGATCTATCTAATTGTATAAATAATTTATATCTTGGGTTGAGAATGCCCTACAATTCACTATGAAAAAGATGTTATAGTAGCGTTAGATCAATATAGAGTTAAATATAAAATTAAATTAAAAAATGTCAATTAAATTTTAAAAAGTAATAAATAATAAAAGTAATAAGTTTGACTTAATTCAATTTGTTATATTGTAATCTTAGTTTTTATTAATTAAATTATAATAATTTTCTTACCCCAAAAAAAATCTAAAATATCACCTTAAATAAATAATGATTCATATTCGTGATTATCATATTTCAAAACTTCATGTTCATATTGAGTTAATAACTATATAATGATTTAATACTTATACTAAACTCATTTTCCAAACTTTACATATAGCAAACATGTCATTCTAATATGTATGTAGCTCTATGCATGACAAAAGTTCTAATAGGATTCGAAAAATACGTATATGATGATGATGGTAATGATTTGTAAAGATGATATGTTAAAACTTCGTCTTGAAATTTATGTAAATTATAAACAATACTATAAATAAATAACATAGATCCATCTTATTTCCAAATCTATAAGTGTTAAAAAAATTAAAACATGTCAAAGAAATATCTATATATGTGTGTGTAAGGAGGGCTTTACTATATATATATATATATATGAAATGTATAGTCATAAGTGTCAACAGTGGCACACGGAAGACATGAATTGGCAAACAACACTAGAGGAGCTCACAAGTGTGGATCACCACAAGCTCCTACAAGAAAATAAGTTGCTTGGGCTTTACATTAAACTCCCATAATAAATAGATACTTTTAGATAGGGATAGCAAATCAAATCCCTGAATGATAGGAACTGAATGTCTAAGAAAAGCACAATCATAACTACGTAACAATAATTACCCAATCTCCATTAATTCTAACAGTAAGGATTAGTTTAATTTGTCTAATCCTCATTGTTAAAGCACCATTGCCATTAAGAGGTCATAGTTTCAATTTTCTTGACACTTTATTTTCTTCATATTTGTTTCAAAATAACATTATAATGTTATACAAAAAATATACATTAATATTTTTTATGAGTATCTTTATTAACATATTTTTATGAGTAGTGCATGATGTAAATTAATAAGAATAATCAACCTAACTATACAAATATCATTCATATAATTATGCAAATATTATTGATTCACTAACTCTATAGCCTAGCATGAGGGAAATGATATCACCTGATGTTACATTTAAAATCATAAAATAATACTTATATTAACAAATAAATAACAATAACAATAACCATAAAAAAATACTTTAATTTACATCCTAAATTTATATCAAACTTTATATAAAGAGATAAAGTAATTGAAAAGAGGAAAAACAATTTACTTTTTAGTTTGATACGATATGTTAATTCTTGTTTAGGATGAAGTTACCCATGCATTAAAAAATAATTTATTGTTACACATGGTGTGTAAGATATATATATATATATATATATATATATATATATATATATTACACCATAGCATGAGGTACAACCTAGCAAGAGAAGATGTTATCCATAATGTTACATTTTAAAATCATAAAATAATTTTATATAATAAATAAATAACAATACGTACCATATAAAAATATTTTAAATTACATCCGGATTTATATCAAATTTTATAAAAGAATAAAGTGGTGAAGGAAAAAAACAATTTACTTTTTAGTATGGTAAGATATGTAATTCTTGTTAAGACAGAGTGCAATCATGTAAAAATAAATTATTGATACTACATGTATGTAATTCATTGTATAATATATATATGTGTGTGTGTTGTGGGGGGGGCGTGGGGTGGGGTAGATGTTATCCTTTGAACATTTAAAATCATAAAATATATTATATTACCAAATTTTTATTTATAATATTTATAATTGAAGGGAAAAAACAATTTATTTTTTGGTATGAGTGAGATATGTAATTCTGCTTGATATGGAGTTCACAATAAGATGTATTATATATATATTTTTCTTTGTATACTATTCTATTGATAAAGACAAAATTAAAGATAAAGTGAGGCTCCCGCCTCTGCGATGTTGAACAAAGTTATGTCAAAATTTAATTAAAAAGACAAAAATCGACTGCCCACCAAGGGGAAACCAGTCTGAGTGAACCCATTGTAAAATGCTCACGTAGGGGTCTCAATTCTTAACCTAAAAGGTCCCACACAGAGGTCCTAAATCAAAACCAATCAAAATGAGCCACATGGTTTGGAAAAATAGTAGAGAAAAACCCCATGAAACAACAAGAGAGCGGAAAGTCGACACCTGACGACTTGACCAGCAGTCTAAATAGACCCCCTAGGTGTTGTCTAGTGGAGGCTCCTCCACAATGTGACACACGTACACATACTAGTCATCATCCTCTACTGACGTGCTGCACGGGATCCCACCGACTTCTTGCGTGCCGACTGAGCTGCCCTCGACTGCATGCTTGCCTGACATGCTGCTCGGGATGCCACCAAATGCTTGCGTGCCACCCAAACTGCCTTCAATTGCATGCTTGCCTCCAGCCAGATCCTTGCCATGCAGAATGCTGTCAAGACCAACCTTTCTCACCTTCTCTGTCGTCTACTGCTTGTTTTTGTTTCCTTTCTTTGGTTCACAACCATCCTTGTTCGTCTTATCTCGCTTCTGCTGCTCGCTGTTGTTCCCTTTCTATGATCCAGGTTTGTGGGTCTGAGCATCCTACTCATCCTGCAAATTGATTTCCTCACTGAAGGTCACTGTGACAGTGGCTATGATATTGGGACGATGCAACATACTGTGGAAGCGAAATTGGGTCGTGTGGTGAGAGGGGTGAGGGAGGGTAGGGAGATTGGCCATTTGGGTAGCAATGTTCATTCTTTTGGCACCATGGGCCTATGCCCAACCTCTACCACAACGCATGTCAGGGTATCTGCCAGAGAAATGAACTTTGGATTGAATAGTAGAAGGGGATGAGGAAGGATTTGTCGGTTTAGGGGTGGGCATCTAGGGGAGACGAATGCTTCCGCCTCGACTACCAGCTCTTCTGCTATGCATTCGATGACGAGTACACGGCATGGCTAGATGACGGTTGTTGATCTGGGCCAAAATGACTGTGTTGTTTTCAGTGAGTGCAATAGGGGAGGCAGAGTTTACTCTGGAATTGATGGGGCTATTTAGAAGAGATACAGAGGAATTCTGGGCAGAATTCAAAGAACAATGAGTGGTTTGGGAGAAATGGAAGCCATTCCCCAAATCAACACAGCTGAGAATCCAACATCGTCTCCCTGTAATTGTGCATGAGCTCGGCTCCGTAGCATGAGGGGGGCAAGAACATTTTAGCGAGGATGGGATGAATGAATTATGGCTTGCGGAAGCCATGGCCTTATGCCTACTATGAATTCCTTGACTTGAGCACCAGAGTAATGATGCCTGGAGGCTGACTGTGGCTTGCCATAAATTGGCATGGAAGGGGACACGGGTGGCCATGTGGCCTGGTCATCCACCATCCTTCTATCTAATCTGGATTAACGTCATATTAATCACCCACATCCGAGTGTGCGTCTTTGCTTTGTACCAGTTCATTATATTCCTGTAGTTGGGAAGCATTGGTGATTATGTTGAGCGAACCTATATTTAGAGTCTGATCACTGTCCACCCCCAAATTTGCCAAGAGATCAACCACTTTTTTGCCTTCTCTTCTGATGTGTTTGAAAGTGACTGCTCTGTTAGTGGTGAGCCATTGTTCTATGAGCTCTAATCTTTCTGCAAATCACTAGTGTCTGACCACTTTGTATGTCGGGGTCCCCTGTAAGATCTGATTTGCTATATTAATAAGAATCTGAGAGTCGCCTTCGATTACTAAGGGGAAGAAGCTGTGTCATTGAGCTAAAAGAAGTCCTTGTCATAGCCCCTCTAGCTCTGGAGAATTGTTCGTATCCCATCCAATTGAGCCCAGGAAAATTAAAAGAGGTTTGCCTTTGTGATCCCTGAATGTTCCTCCATATCGTGTTCTGCCTGGGTTACCTTTGGAGGTCCCATCGGAGTTTAATTGTATCATATTATGTGGTAGAGGAATCCATTTGTTTGGAATATTGTGATGTAAATAGGATTTACTATGTTTTGCCTGTAACCTGGTTCATCAAAAGATTCCAATTTGTCCATATATTCTGCTCCTATGGAAGGGAAGGAAAGTCCTCTTCATTCCAAGTTTGGAGCATTAAAGTTTCCTGAAGGTTGTTGCAAAAGCTACTCCAGAGGACTTCTAATGGTGTACATTGATCTTTGAAGATGCGGTGGTTCCTTTCTTTCCATATAGACCACATAAGAAGACCTGGGATGATTTTCCACAAATATTTTAACAGTTTTCTCTTGTAAAGATTGATTTCCCAGCTACGAATGGTGTTGGTAATATCCTCTTTAATTATTCCTTCTTTTTGGCATCTAAAACTTTCTTTTTCCCAAAGTCTATTTGCCAAATTGCAAGAGTTCATGAGGTGTTGTATGGTTTCTTCCTATTGTTTATAGTTGGGGCATATGGACGGCCCATGGAAACTTTTTTTCCTTAGATTGTCCCAAGTGAGTATTTTTTTTTTTTTACTTAAAAACCAAAGAAAAGTAGAAACTTTGGGCCAAATGTTGGGGGACCATACTTTGTCCCAGAGAGGATCCTTGATTGTTTGATTACCAATTATTAGTTTGTATGCCTCTTGAGTGGTAAAAGTTCCACGTGCATTATAGCCCCATCGTATTATGTCCTTCTTTTCAGAAAAAACGAATTTTCCTATTGATAAGCTCTGTCTCCAAATTCTTATGAATAGACTCTATTCCTTGCCTGATGATGTGAGTTGTGCTTATTCATTGTTTGTATCCCTGATTGAGAGTAGGCGTCCAGTGCTGGTTAACTTTATCCATCTGATGCTCTTCCCATTCCTTTGTTTGGTGAGGTCTGATCAGGTCGCTCAGCTTGGGTCTCTGCTGCCAAGAGTCATCCCAAAAACATGCATTGTTGTCGTCCCTTATTTCCCAGAAACTATGTTGTTGGATTATAGCTTTGTGTTGACTAGCCGCATTCCAATTTAAGGAACCTTTCCCGCTTCTGTGAGTCAAATTAACTCATCTGTCAGTCGGTTGTTTGCATATTTGGCAGTCTAGAGGATGTGCCAGGGTGTGTGCAGAGTAGAAATCCATTTCCACCATAATTGTGCTCCCATGACTGCATTGATGTGTTGAGGATCTCTGAGCCCAGTGCCCCCTGAAATTTTTGGAAGGCATACCGTATCCCACGTGACCAGTGCCCATTTTCTATTTTGTCTTGAGGATCCCCATAAATAATTTCACTGAAGATTTTTTTTTTTCTTAGGCACTCATTTTGGTGCTACCAAAATAGAGAAAAGATAAAGAAGCATGGATTGCAAGACAACTTTGACTAATACTAGACGACTAGCCATATTGAGGGCTCTATAAGTCCAGGAGGAAAGGCGAGCTTCCAATTTTTCTAGGAGCAGTTGCTAGGAGGAGTGATTTAATGCAGAGTCAGTCATGGGTGCACCCAGATATTTAGAAGGGAGAGAGGCAACCGAGAATACAAGAATGCGTGCTATAGAAGATTGAGTGATGGAAGGGGTATGAAAGAAAAAGATTTTGGATTTAACATTATTAATGCTGGCACCAGAGGCTTTAGAGAACTCATTCAGAAGGGATTTTATTTTAAGGTCTTCTTGAACTGAGGGATGTCCAAATAGCATGTTATCGTCCACAAATTGTTGGTAGGTAAAAGTAGGGGTATTGAGGAAGAAAACACCTCTGAGCTGCTATGATTGAAGAGCGTTTTTCATACTTCTGCGTAGCCCTTCCATCATTAAAACAAAAATAAAGGGGGAAAGAGGATCTCCTTGTCGAATGCCTCTAGAGGGATGAAAGGGGGTGGAAGGTGTGCCATTGACCGGAATGGAGAAAAGAGTAGAGGATATAAGAATCATAACCCATCTAACGCAAGGAGGGCAGAAGCCAAAGGCTATCAGCATCTTTTGAATGAAAGTCCAACTTAACTTATCGAAAGCTTTTGAAAGGTCAATTTTAAGGAGCATACCTGCTTTTTTGAGCTTCTTTAGGGAGTGTATGATCTCATGGGTGAGAATGATGCCATCTGTGATTTGCCTCCCTTCCACATATCCCGATGTTCTAGCAAGATGAGCATAGGTAGCAGTGGCTTCAGGCGAGAGGCGATAACTTTAGATATGATTTTGTATATGAAATTACAAACAGCGATAGGCCTAAATTTGTCTGGAGTTAGATATTGCTCTTCTTTGGGGATAAGGGCAATAAAGGTTGCGTTCAGAGAGGGAAGCATCCAGCATATAGTCTGGGATTCTTCAACTACCTGCCAAACCTCCTCTTTAATGAGATCCCAGAAGTTATGAAAGAAATTTGAGATAAATCCATCTGGACCAGGTGTCTTTCCTTCCTTGAGCTATCGCATAGCAGACTCGACTTCCTGTAGAGATATCGGACAAAGGAGAAGCTGATTGTGTTCTTCTGTTATAATTCTTAGAATGTTCTGTATAATCTTCTCTATAGCTGGCTGTCAGTCAACTTGTGGTTCTTGATGCACTTGTTTGAAATATGTAAGAAGTTGTTGTTCTATGTCCTCATTGTTTTCCAAGCGTACTCCATGTTGATTATGAATATGAGTGATATTGTTGTGCATTCTTCTCTGTATGGTGGTGCAGTGAAAACTTTTTGCTATTTGAATCTGAAGGAGCTTTTCCTGCTCTAAGAGGGCTTCAATTCTTCCTTCAGTAATTATTGTCTACTGGATTCTTTTCATTTCCTTAGCTAGAGGATTATGAGCTTGAAAGATATTGCCAAAGGTTAGTTTATTCCATTGCTTGATGTTCTTTTTGAGATGTTTGAGTTTTTGTTGGAATTGAGACATTTTTGAACCTTCTGGGGGACTGAAGCATTTCCATTTTGTATGTATCAGATTGTTGAAGTCTGGATGCATCAACCAGAAGGCTTCAAAGCGAAAAGGTTTTCAAGTGTTATTCTCGGGTCTTTGCCATTGGAGCGAAATAGGCTAATGATCTGAGCCAAAAAGAGGTAAGGTCGACGCTGAAAGATCTCCTCCAAGATGGATGGCATTGTCTGAAAGCAGAAATTTGTCCAGTCGGGAGGCGATTTGTTGGGTACCAGTTCTTCTATTATTCCATGTGTAGATACCATTATTGAATGGCATATCAATAAGCCAGTTGTTTTGTATGAAATTCCTTAAATGGGTACTTTCATTGTCCAGTTTGTTCCTGCATCCGCTTTTTTCTTCTAGTTTAGTAATCATATTGAAGTCTCCTCCCGTTATCCAAATCAGATGAATTCTAGTGGAGTTGATTAGAGTTAATGTATTCAGAATGGCTAACTTATTCACTTTTTCCTGGGGGAAGTAGACATTGGTGAGGTGACCATGCACATTTGTCCCTATTATATGAAAAGTGGCTTGAATGAAATGATGACTTAGATGGATGTTAGTAAGTGTGATAGCTCATTCATCCCAGGCTATTGCTAATCCTCCTAAGGCTCCTAAGGCATCCACTGCTACTACTTGACTGCCTAGCCATGCTTTGGCAAGAGTTTGGCCAAGTGTGGTAGAATTACCTTTTGTTTGTTGCATGAATAAAATTTGAGGTTTCTCTTGTTGAATCATGTTTTTTATCATTCTGTATTCCCCGGGGTTGTTTAGCCCTCTTATATTCCAAGATGTGAGCTTCATGTTTCAGTATTGGGTAGGGGACTGTAGTACTTTGTAAGTTTGGAATATGTTCCTGATTCCATCAGCATTTCCACAACATGGATGGTTCTTTGGAGGTCTGTCTTTCTCCCACATCTTTTATTGTCTTTAGGAATATTTTTCCCATCCCATTGACTTCCGGGTTGAATACCTAGAGATCTTTGCTGATGTGCTCTGGAAAGGATGACTTCCAAGCTTTCTAGCTGAATTTTTTGGATTTTGTCAAATTCTTTTTTCCTGCAAGCTTGTTCTAGGCCCAATATGTCCAGATCTACTATGTCTATACTTTCAGGCTCTTCTTCCATATACTTGACCTCACTGCTTTCCGCCACGAAGTCTGTTCCAGCGGTGGTCTGTTGCTAAAAAATGTCAATATCCATGCCATGAGGTTTCCAGATCGGAGTAATACTGGGCATGGAGGTGGTGAAATATTTGGATTGCGAGTGCTTTTGAGTTTTCCCTGAGCTTGTGGGGTTGACTTTAGAGGTTACCTTGAGAGGCTTATCGAAGGGCAAGGGGGACTCAGGGTCTGTCAAAGCAGGTTGAGCTAAAATGTCAAAGTTGTTGCTGGTGGATGGCATTGAGGTATCGGTGGAAGGAATTTTAGGGTTTGATGCAGGTTTTTTGTGGTTCTTTTTGTGATTGCTTACCTTGGTGAAACCTTCATAATCAAGTTTCTCCGAGGAGGTATAAGTTGGGGGTTTCACATTTAGTGGGCAATCACGAAAGAGATGGCCATGGGTATGACATTTTCTGCATCTGAATGGAACATGTTCGTACTCTATTGAATGAATCCACTCAAAATCATCATGATATAGACTTACCGTATCCGAAAGAGCTTTGCTTACATGCATATAGACACAAATGCGGGCATAGGAAGTATATCTTATGAGTTTTGTCTTATCCGCAATTTTAATGAACTCCCCCAGTCCATTTCCAATGCCTTTTAGTGAATCTTCATCCCAGTATTCCAAAGGAAGGGAGTAAAGACAGATCCAGACTGGTGGCCAGCTTAGATCCTCTTTGTCTAGGTTGAATCTCTCAATCCAGTCTCTCAGGTAAATACTAGCAGCATTGAAGTAGGGTCCTCCATCGATTACCCTATTCCGATCCTCTATACAGTTGAATACCACCATGAAGAAGCCCTTTGGTCCCAGCTGCAGGGTGATGTGCCCTTTTGGTTTCCATTTGGCTGCAATCCAACTGTGCAGGGCTTTCTCTGTGGGCTAGAAGTTGATAAATTTCCTGATTAACGCATGATCCTTCATGTACTGGATTTGGGTATTGATTCTTTAGCTTGGTAGTTCAATCTTTGGTCTTTCTGCTGCAATAGGTTTGCAGGTTGTCTTTAGGAACCTCATCCCTTCCTGCATTAGCTGTCTGTGCATTGTGATTCGTTTCTGCTTCTTCCTGTTTCCGGTTTGAATTTGAGGTTCTTCTTGATCGTTGGGGGGAGGCACCATGTCCCCCCTGGAGGTTATCCATGACGAATACTCTATTCGTTGTCATATGTTATTTCCAGTGTTGCTGATAAACTATTGCAGAGGCGCCGTGGTCTGAGCAGGTCTGCCATTGCAGGGTCTGACAAAACCCTAAACCGCCATCGTTCCGTCGTTTCTCTCTCGCCCAGAGACAACTCCATGTAAAAATAGTATTAGTGATACTACATGGTGCTTAATTCATTATATCTTCGATTGATACACACACACCAAAAAAAACATTTCACTATCAATTATAAATAACATAATTTTATATCAACTTTCTATGGAGAAAAATAAAATACTTTAAATTAAAAATTGTCTTATATTTCACTTTTCATTGAAGGGAGATATAAAGTATTCCATCTTTAATATGGAGTTCATATATAATATTTAAAAATTAATAATAACCAAAAAAATTATATAATAAAGAACAAATAAAAACTAGAGATTTTTGTATAATTAAAATATTTCGTTATTGGGTTCTTCAAAACCCTTCTTAAATGCATCTTTAATTTCAATATCTACCAACAACTTGTAAGAATTTAAATCTTTATATCATATTTTACACTAAAAAAAAAATACATCTTAAAAACTTTCCCATACTGATTATTATTAAATACATATTTACTAATTAATCTTTAATTATATAAATTTTTATCTTAATTTCAAAATAAAATATATATTAATATTAAAATATTAAATCGGGTAGACCAACTGAGCTAACCATCCTAAATTAATAATATTAATTTTCATGTATGAAAAGAGCACAAAAAAGAAAACAACGAAACGAGACCTCAGCACGTAACAATTGCATGCCCAAAAAGCTTACATTTTCTTCCCAAAAAAATGCTTTATAAATAACTTTACACCCATTAAATTTCATTGTTAATTATGAATGGTACAACATATTGTCATCATAAGTAGCAACCATCAAACATAAACCTTCTTTATATGTTTATGAATAATGTCAATGGTCCTTTACCTTGCAATAAAGTAGCAACCATCACAATCAAATTTTTATTCACTGGTACAATTAGTACTTGCAAGCTGTGTATGCCACGACCATTTACCTTTATTCATATTTCCATCAAATGTTTTTATTTGGTACTTGATTGTGTGAAGTAACGTCAATCAAGTAATTAATTAAGTCTATTAATTTGTTATTATGATTTCAGTATAGTTAATTATTGGTATATAGGTAAGGAAAGAGTCATTAATGTAAATTAACCTGACATGGTATCCATCATCTAGTTTTTATTAAAATTCAGCTATTTTAATAATGTAAAATTGAAAATTTAATTATATTTAAATTGATAAGAGTAATTTAAAAAGGTTCTTTGTTAGGCAATATGAATTTTGAAATGATTGACATGTTTAACGTGTAATTTGAGTAGTCATTAGCAAGGACCATCGTTTGACATTTTTACCAAATAGTGCCTTAACATACAATTTTTTTTTAATAATTTTTTTTTTTTTAATTATTGAAAACATTAAATTTAATGAAGAACTAAACATATAAACTAAATTTTAATAAAAGGTAACAATATATGTACTTTGCAAATACAAATAATGGCTTATACGTACATTCATAATAATAATAATAATAATTTATAAACATTGAGCTAGATTGTCTTTAGAGGGAATTTCAAAGCGTTAATCATGACAATAAAAACTTTAGATACAATTATAACACAAAATATTTTTGTAGACACTCATATAGGATAGGTTGTAATTTATGTATCCATATGATGAATGAACGTTGCATCTTATATACAAATTTTGAGTAGAACTCACTCATTCATCCTTACGGTGGGAGTCATGCTCATTCTAGATTGATCAAACAATAATAAATTGTTATCGATCTTGAGACCTTTATTAAGGGTGGTAATTCTATCAAAATATTATATAAGAAATGAAGAGACCTTACATACTTTATAGGCCTCTAAGAAGATATCAATCTAGCATAACTACAGTCATAGCGTCATAACTAAGTTAAGATGTTTATGATTTGGAGCTTCCCAAGATCTATATCAACATGAAACTAAAGAAAAGTAAGGACCACCAAGGATAATATTTTTATCGAGGATGTTGATTGTTAATTTTATCTATCAAACTATGAAAAATGCATCAAAAAGTGTGATGTTAGTGCATAATCCCTATGCATAAGTTTGACAATAATATTCTTTTTAACCTTCTCCCTAGCTTTCTTAAGAATCCCACCCAATCTCAAAATGGTTGTTCCCAACATCAACACTACAAATGATATGTTTCCTTGATATTGGGCTTGGGATAAGGCAACAAGAAAGATAACTATGGGACATTCTCAAAATATTTGTGAAAACTGTCACACCGATGTCAATGTTGCTAGAAGAAAGAAGAAGAAATTGAAAGAGTGTCATAGATAAAGATGCATAGAATCAAGAAAAGGGAAATGATAGTTCCATAGAACAAAGAAGTCTGGATTTGATGATGAGATAAATTTAATGAATATAATCACATTTCTCATTGTTGTGATCTCAATTTTAGGTTTTTTTAATGTGGATAAGGTTCATTTTGTGCAAGTTCATATTTCAACCTAATCAAGAACATGCAAGTTAAAACTTTTCATCAAGTTTAATAGAGTTTTCAATCTCAAACATAAGCATTCAATAGTACATTAGAGAAATTTTGAGGTCTAAAATGAGCCTCCTAAATAATATTATAAATAATAGTGGAAATAATAAAATAATATTAGATTACCTCATCAAGTTTTGGAAGGAAAAAGAAAAAAGAAAAAAGAAAAAATTCAACTTGTATTTTCCACTTATCTCCCTGCGATTTTACTCAAATTTCAAGTGGGAGAACTCATTGGATGCACAATTTAATGTTTCATCTAATGAGTACTCATATTTCATACTTTTAATGGACCCTACTCCATAAAAAATGTGAAATACATGAAAAACATGATTGCAATCACATTTTTTCATGTATTTCACATTGCTCGTGTAGTGGAGCCCATCAAAAGTATGCAACATGGTACTCCTTGAATGAAAAATTAATTTTTTCATCCAACAAGTGCTCCCGATTTAAATTTGAGTAAAATCACAAGGAGATAAGGTGCAAATACGAGTTGAAAAAGTAGTTTTTTCATTTTTTTTTTTAATCTTTTTACTCCAAAAATAGTGAATCATCCCCTATGGTTGACATCATCATATTGAATATTATTGGTTCTTATAAAGTTTATGTTTGTTGTACATTTTTGTTTTGAGACCCATTTGTTACCTTAAAATTTCTCTAATGTTATTTGAAACAAAGAAAACTTATGCATTAGCTTTACGATGAGCTTGACCAAATTTGTAAAAGATAGGTGGGATTTTGAGGGATTTGCATTCAATTATTAATTATGTCTTTTATTTCCATTATATATTGTATAGAAGTGGTTGAGACACTTTCCATTTGTTCAAATAATAATCATATATATACTAAAGACTTAATTGTGTCATGACTCTTAACACTAAAATACATAGCACTATGATTTCCCTAAAATAATATGGATCAACGTGTTAGATACTATTAGAGAGATGGAATATGTGAACATGAAAAAATACCGATGACCTAATTTCCTTGAGTTTACTCAATGCTTATTATTTGTTCTGCAAAATTGACATGAAAAACCCATTTTTAAGTAATCATACTAATATGATCCCAATGTCATTACAATTTACATATATAATCTATGACTATTTGTTTTTTACAAACCCAAGAGTGGAGGAAAACATACCAAATGAAATAACATCATGGTGAGTGTTGAAGGTAAATATAAAAATGTAAATAGAACTTATCATATCATATGATCTCATAAACGAACAATATCATAACATAAGATGTCATAAACATGAAAATGTTACAAAAAAGGTCACAATAAAGTGATTGTGACATAAATTGTTGGAGGCCATCAAAGATGATGAAACCTATATAAGGTGTAATATTCCTCCACTATTGAATTATTATTTTTATTTAAGAATGAATTATGGTAGTAAGAATGGCATAAAATCCATGAAGTACATTGAAATATTTATGTGAATAGATATTTTTATTAAGAAATAAATTAGATTGGAAATTCTTGAGAATAAAACACATGAAAATGATATTCTTACCTACAATAACTCTTCCATGATAAGAATTCTAGATGAAATTATAGATAAGCTTAATGGATGGGAGAGAAAAAACACATTAAGTAGCTTAGCTGGGGAAAGATGCTAAGCTTGGATAAGAATAAAGCATCGCAGTAGATAAAACCGATATTTTAATGGAAATCCTGGGCAAGTGGTTGTGGATGACCACAAAAGCAAGATGTAACTAAAGGAAAAGAATCCATCATGGAAGAAAGGTATGAAATACTTATTGCAGAGATCAACAGAGGTTGTTGATACGTTGGCAATTGAATCTCATCTTGAGGTTGAACTCAAGAATGGAGTTCTAGGTTGGGTGGAGAAGTGTCATATTCTCAAGTGTGTTCTATGCACAATGATACCAGTTAGACTGTCTGTTGTTTTGATAGATTTATTTAATGTATGAAAATAAGGGTAATATTGTTTTGTTTTCTGAAGGATGTTAAATTACAGTAGCACTGGGGATTTGATACCATGTATTTAGATAGAAGTATTTTTGTGATTTAAATTTAGGAACGGGTATATCTATAATTATGAAATTTAGATAAAAGCATTTCTGCAATTATGGAATCAAATAAACATAAATTCCTGTAATGATGTTTGTAGATAAGTTTAGTTGTATCTACTTTGTTTTTCATATAAATTGTAAAGACAAATTCAAATAATTAGAGATTTAATGTTATAGAATTTGCAATACATAGACTTTGAATCTACAGTCGATGGATACAAAGGTTAAGAAATTAAGATGGATGACTACCAGAGTGTTTCTACTACTAACTAGTACAAAATTGCAGAGTAACCATTTAGATATTATGAATTTGTTCGGTGCAACATGTATGTGATTTTGTGAGTAATATACAATTAAGAGAAGTAGGAAAAAAAACAAGTTGGTTCTCGTCGATGGACTCTAACACCTATGAGTCCAACCAAGTAGAATTTTAAAAGTTGAATATAATAGAACCTAGCTATAATTTTTAATAGTAGCTAGCTCTAAATGTAAATTAGTAAGGGGGTTATGTTATGCAATGCTTGCAGAATAGGTAGGAAATATCATAGTCTAGACAACATGGAAGAAATAACGAAAATTGGAATTGTAGACCTTTGAGGAGTGCCTCCTATTATACAGGAAAGAAGTAATATATTGTCTGGACTATTTGAAATTTTAAATTGATGATGAAATATAGAACATGTAACAAAGACCATATTTCAATTTGTAACTATAAATTGAATATTATAACTCCTTTAGGGGGAGATCGAACTAGAGATATTCAATTCACTATAGCTGAATTACCCATTTGGAAAAGAACAACAACAACTCTTTAAAATCTCTAGAAAAATAGAGCTATAATGAAATAGTGTACACAAGTTCTACAAATAAGGAAAACAATGTACAAATGAATTGTTTAGTTGAACCACTACAACATACAAAGCATACTGATACTAAAACCATGTGATCATTGCAAAAGCCACAGTAAAGAAGTGTGAACATCTAGGCCATCTAGTAAAGCGTAGCTAGTAATAGAGGAACACGTGATGGATAATTCGGTCAAATCCAAACTTGTAATTTAATTTAGAATCCTACTATGACAATAAAATAAAAATGTTGAAAAAAAAACTGTACATGAACGATAAATTATATATCAACAACAACATAACCAACCGTATAAATAAAATACGACTAGAGGTCTTCAAGTATATAAAGAAAAGTGAAGTTTAATTATGTAGTGAAGGTGATATTATGCCTCATTAGATGAGGTTACCAACTGGAATAGTTGGGAATAGACAACAAAGAAAGAAGTTTATAAATCATGATTGTTATTGGTACTCGAATATTCGCAACATATCTATGATGTTCTTAAGACGCTCATCAGAAATGTTTAGGTTCAACAATCCTCATTGTAAGTAAGTAACCAACCTGAAAACCACCACAATTAGGGAGATGGACATCAGAAGTGCCAGGATGTCTTTCGAGGGTTAGAGACTAAACTATAAACCAAAGGAATGTTGGATACCTGCAAAACAAAGAGAAACAAAACATAAACTAGTCAAGATTACCATTTCAACCCCTTGGGTGATTATCAGGAAAAAAAAGGAATACTCCAAAAGAGGTCAATTTTTATCTGTTAGACACTAGGAAAACCCAGATGCTTGCACCTTGGGAAGCTGCCCCAAAACAAGAACAATTTTTAAAAAATGTGTGCCTAGCAAAAACCCCAGGAACAGGGGAAATTGGGTCAACCTTAGAAGGGTATGTAGAATAAAGTGTATTCCCACACCTATATAGAAAACTATAAAGATTGTGTGTGGTGTTCCTCGATTCAACCAAGAAGGGGGCCAAACCCTGGGTCTTTCTTCGAAAACCATGCAAAACATTGGAACAATCATTGTGTTCAAAGCAAAGTGTCCATGTTAGATAACAAAAACAAAGACCAAGCGAGTAAGGTGTAATGGATAAAAAAGGGGGTAACCAATTACCTAAAGGGGATGTATTTTGAAACAAGGTTAGAACAATAAAAATTGCATCAGAGAATATATGTGTTGTAACTATGAATCAACCATGACATAACACAGAAAAATTTGGAAGATTGAATAACCCTCTAAGAAAACAAATATGTATAGAAAAAAAAAACAACGAAGATTCACCATGCCTTCATAGCAAAGAAATTTGGTTACCTAGACACAAGAAGTCATGCCAATTGTGAGGAAACCGGGTTCAAACCGATATCATCTCTATAAGACACAAGAGTACATAACTCCACAGATATTGGATGAAACAACACCAGGAGGTTACTAAATGTAGAGAGTGATGAAAAATGTAGCATAATTCTCCACTGAAAATGTAGGAGGCGAATTAGGATTGGGGTAGGTTGATTGCTACCATTGATCCTCTCACTAATCATCCAAATTGTTGAATGTTTCCCTAGAGCCATCTACACTTCAAGAGAAGAAGGTGGAAATGGAATAAAACTACTAGTTCAACCTATTCCCAGGGTGAGACCGCATAGGGAACATTAAAATGGAAGTTAAAGAAGGAATCATGTGATTGTATAGATGTTAGGAGCACACTATTGAAAAATCACTGCATGCCTAGGTTATTAAATGTCTTAATAATTCATATGAGAGAAATGATGCATGTAATGGTATGGGGATATAATAGTAGGTTATAACCAACAAGAAGAACCATAGAATAATGTAAAAATGATGTTGGGAAAATTAATGCCAAGTGTCGAAACAAAAAAATTATCATAAATCAAATGAAATATAACAAGTGAAATGTAAGCATCAAATTTATTTTAGATTAGAGGGTTATGATAGAACATTATGCATCAATACCATGCCATCCCTAGGTAATATGCCTCTCATGAAATCCTTGTATTGGCCCAATCATACTAACATTGACCCAAGGTGTGATGGTTATATGATGATGGGGGGAATAATGAGTATATCATTGGATTCATTCTATAGTAGAACCTTAGTGGAGTGTATAGGAATATACTAAGAAGTGGGTATGCAATATATCTTCTAAAATTGTTATAAAAGGTATATTGGTGCAACTCAAAACCTCTCCTAACCCAATCTTCATAATACCAATAAGCATAAGATTAGAGGTAATAGCTATTTGTTAAGAAAGGAAAACGAAAAAATAAAAAAATTGTTTGAATAGTGGGAAATGTTACATATGGTATCGGAGCCCAAATACACCAATAGGGCCTTAATGAACCACCACAGAAATGAAACATTAAATAGAACTGTATGATTGGTAAGATGTTGTGGGAAAGAAATAAAAATTGATTTTATCTGAATTACAAGGTAAATCGGTCATGGATACACTCACAACAAGATGGCAAAGGAAGCACCAACCATCACTACGGGGGAAGAATTGTATGCTGAATTGGGTGACGGGGCCACCCCAACAACTAATCAGTTCATGGGCGTCTTTCAAAATCTTGAGTAGGAATTGGCATATTTAAGAAGCAACAATGAGCGCCTGTTAAGAGCTAGCGAGGAACAGTAGAAGATGATTACGGGATTGACAGAAAATTCAAACCATAAAATGGTGGAACCTATGATATTGAAAGGAAATGAAAGGTGAAGAGAATCATAAAATATGGAAGTTAGGGGGAGTCTGATAGAACATATCCTAAGAAAAAAAAAGAGAAATAAACAAACAGAACCACGAGGAGAATTCTAGAAAATCAAGCCCCCTACTTTTCATGGGGAAAAGGAGGAGGACATGGAAGCATGGTTACTTAATATGACCAAATATTTCCAAGTATACAAATATGAGAGAAATCTAAAGGAGGAAGAAAAAAGTGTGCATATGTTGGATGAAATGACCGTATCCTGGGAGGAATTTCGAAAGCAGTTCAAGAACCGATATTTAAGTGAACGATATTACGATGATCGTGCAAAAGAGTTCCATGAACTATGATTGTGTCAATTAACTATGGAAGGATATGTGGAAAACTTTACCAAATTGTTGCAGTACATTCCCTACCTTAAAAAAGAAAAACCCAAAGTACAACGGTTTGTGAACTATTTTCCTATTGTCTATAAGGAGCAGATTGAGTTTGATAATTTGAAAATGACAGATGAAGGACTAAGGAAGGCAAGGTTGTGCTACCATAAGTTTAAGAATAAGGGAGAATTCTCTAAGGTTCGGCAGAATAAGGATAGAACCAAACCTGTAATTGGAGAAAAAAGACAAAAAATAGGCTCTCTAAATTTTTTTAGAAGAGATCATCAACGAAAAAAGTTTAGTAAAGGGAACGTAAACCAGCCAACATAATCTAAAGTTGGGTCAACACTTATGGATTTGAATGGAAAAAGAGGTAGTGAGGGTAAAGAAAGAGAGCCATTGAAGTGTTGGGGGTGTGGTGAACCCCATTTTCTAAGGAATTTCCCACATAATCCCAGATCTATCGAAAATATTCAAGTTGTCCATGAAGCCATCACAGTGAATGATGTTGCCAGGAATATTCTCAAGATAAGCGCAACCTTGGTTCGCAGACAAGAAAAAAATCAATCAAAGATGATTAATATTGAAGGTACTCTTTCTAGCCAACCTGTTTCAGTTTTAATAGATTCGGGGTCTAGTTTAAGTTACATTGGGCCATAAGTGGTAGAAAAATGTAAGCATAAAAATGAAAAATATAACATTGTCTGGCTGGTACAATTAGCAACTGGTACCAAGAGAAGAGTGACCAATCAAGTGGGGCAATGTCATCTTGATTTAAATGGTTATACCAGAACAATGAACCTAAATGTAGTTCCCCTTAGATCCTATGACATATTAATTGGAATGGAATGGATGGAAAGACAGGGGGGCATTATAAACTGTTTAGCAAAAACAGTGACTTATGTGAATCAGAAAGGACAAACTACAACAATTCAAGGCATACAAAAACCTATATCAATTAGACAAATTTCAGTTGTACAAATAAAGAAAGATGCATGGAAGGGGTGTCAATTATTTTTGGTTCATGTAGAAGAGGGTAAACAACAAGGTGATGAGCCAAAACTAGATACCTTTTCGGTTATTGAGGAATTATGAGATGTATTTCCAGAGGAAATTCCAAGTTTTCCACCCAACAGAGATATAGAATTCTCCATTGATTTGGCACCCATTACAACCCCAGTGTCTAGAGAACCTTACCTAATGAATCCACCTAAATTATTGGAGCTAAAGATGTAGCTGCAATAATTATTAGAAAAAGTCTACATTATGCTTAGTGTGTCACTATGGGCCCCCCCATGTTATTTGTCAAGAAAAATATGGTACATTTAGGATGTGTATCAACTATCAACAATTAAACAAGTTAACCACTAAAATTAAGTACCCATTTCCCCGTATTGATGACCTTTGTGATCAAGTGAGAGGGGCAACTATTTTTTCCAAAATTTATTTGAGGATTGGATATCATTAATTTAGGATCAAAAGTGAATATATTTATAAGACAACCTTCAAAATCAGATATGGCCACTTAGAGTTTTTTATGCCGCCATTTGGCCTTACAAATGCCCCAACAACCTTTATGTGCTTAATGAACAGTATACTAAGAAAATATTTAGATAACTTTGTGTCGGTATTTATTTATGACATTTTGGTATAATTCTAGATATGAAGAAGAACGTATGGAACACTTAAAATTGGTGCTGCAAACTTTAAGAGAAAATCAATTGTATGCAAAATTCAACAAATGTGAGTTCCACAAAACTAGAATACAATACTTGGGTCATATCATTTCTAGGGAAGGAATAGCATTTGATACTGAAAAGGTTAAAAACAACGTAAACTTTGAAATGGGAACTAATACTGTTACTCGTAGAGATAGCAAAAAATTGACCCGATTTTGAAAAGGGGCGATGCAGAACACACATGTTTTTTTTAGAACATAGATTTTGGCATTTTAAATAACTGATACCTGTTTCGTAGAGGTAGTAAAAATGTGACCAAATTTTGAAAAGTGGTGATACAGAATACAATTCTTTTTTTTAACATATTTTTGACAATTTAAATTTTCTTATGTATCAAATATAAATATTTATTTTCAAATGGTAGTGATTTTCACGCTAATTTTGAAACGTGTTGATGTAGCATGCCCTTTTTTTAGAAGACTTATTTTTCACACTTTAAAATTTATTATGTGCAATTTTTTTTTTAAATTAATTACTTAACGAATTTTCAAGTTGTTTTATTTTTCTTTTTTCTTTTTAAATGTTGATTACTTAAAAAAACAAATACAAAATTATATATAAAAAAGACAAGAAAAAAATGTCAAAAAAAAAATTATCTCATAAACCAT
>APFE031616680.1:41776-52192 GCA_000404065.3 Pinus taeda
GTGAGGGAAGGTGCATGGATGGATCTAGAGGTAGGATAGGGGTCTAAAAATGGCCTAAGGACTGGTGGGTGGATTGGTGAAGAGATGTAGAAGGCTGACTTGGCTTGAAGACGGCTAAGGCAATGATAGGTAAGGAGGTAAGGATTCGTGGACAAAAAGGGTAGATAGGGAACGAGAAACTTAGCTAAGAGACATGACAGGTGGCTCAGATGATACTTTGGGTAGATGAATGAATGAATGAAGATGCCCTGCACAGTGTACCTTGATCAAATCAACAAAGTCCTACAAATGATCAAATCCTAAACTAGTCTAGCCTAAACATCAACAACATAAATGAGCAGTAACTTTATTTGGGAAGAGAACCTTGTACACCATCTATGTAAAGAAACATTTCAGATGTCCAAACCCATGACTAATCGCTGCTAATAAAACAAGCACACTAAAAGATTGCATAAACAAGCAAACTAGTGTTTTTGTGAGGCAGCACTGTTCCTCAATTCCAGCCCCAAATCCAATAAGGATGAGGCAAAACCAGGAGTGTGGTTGTCCCTTTTTCTTGGAGGTTTTGTTGTTATTATCCTACCAAAACACCTAAACCAAAGTCATTCATAAACAGTGATCTATTCCAGCAACCATAACAAAATCTACTGAACAGAATTATATTCAAATGCATAAAGGAAAACAGTGATACATAAAGGAAAAGTAACAATACAGAAAGGAGGTCCTAGGCTCTTAGGTTGGGCCCAACCCTGAGAGCTTTGGCTCCTATGAAAAACTCAGATTTGATAGGAAACCAAATTGTTTCTCATTATCCAAAAAGAATCATAATAGTCATGCCAAAAATGGCTACAAAGGAACAAAATAGAGCTACAGCACTGAGGTGCAAAGTACACAATAGTTTCAAAAGTCTTTTTACGAAGGCTAAGGCCTCAACATTTATAGATCACGAGGGACCTAGCTGGCCACCTCAATTTGTGGAACTCAGCTGTCAAATTGTGAGTTAAACACTCCCTTTCTAAATGCTACTTGGCTGCCTTCTAGATTTGGTTTGGTGGTATTTGGAGCTCGGAGTTGGAGGTGAAGATCCCGAGGAAGGGTCATTGAATGCCATAGGCACCCCCCCTTTCAAGTCCTCACCTCAAGCTTGGCTGCCTTATAGCTCATGATTTCTTTGACTTTGCTCCAATATATGTCAAAAAACCTGAAATAGACACGTGTTAAACACCTAGGAAAAGTGACTTCCCTTATTCGTACCAAAGACATAAACATACCAAAAATAATGCATAAACTATAGAAAATGATGGATTTGAACAAGGACTGAACAAGGAAAGTTAGGCCAAATGAGCCCAAATTGTTACCAATTTTGGGGCTCATCATCACCCCCCTGCTAAAAGGGTTGCTCATCCCTGAGCAACTAGTCCAGCTCCTCATATTTCATTGCTTTGATGGCCACTCTCACATCCCAGGCTTCTAAAGTAGTGTCCTCAACACTGTCATGAAATCCAGCCTTCCTCTCCACTTCTTCCCATTGCTTATGCTCCTCCTCTTTTGATCCTCCCTCTAATAGTCCCAACAGCAAGGGTGGACTTAGCTTGAGGCCTATCCAACTGGCTTGGAGGTTCTGCATAGACTTCTTGTAGAGAGGTACCCGTGTCAAGGCCTCCCTAATCCGAGTTGGAGTGTGATATTCTCGAACCTTGAGGCTATGGGACAATGTGTTCCACCTACGAGTGCAAGCATGAACACAATTTTCCCCAAGTAACCTCTCAATATCCTCGAAGTGTGCTATGGCATGGGCCTAATGATCCATGTAATCTAGTAATCCTTGGGAATTGGTTGCTAGGTGCTGGTGAGCGGATATCAGTGCTGTGGGGTCCCCTGGCTCTGCTCTGATCAGCAGTGGTTCATGTAACTCCCGATCCATGATATTCCTGACCTCAGTTGCTCTCTTCTCTTCGTGGTTTAACCATGAGGTCATTGCCATCAGCTGCATGTCCCCTACTGCTGTGTTGGGGTCCCACGAAGTGATGTTTGGAAGGGCCAAGTTATGGAGGTAAAACTCTGAGAGCTTGGCCTTATCTTCCGAGGAACTCATGTTACATAAATCTGTGAATTGTTGGGGGTTTTGGATATGAGGGATACCCCTCTGTGCCAATTCATTAATTTGTAACTGCAGCCACTGGTCTCGGAGGTACAGGCCATAAGATTTAGCCGGCTACCTACATTAAAGTGCTTCCATTGCCCAACTCGCCATGTAGGCCAATTGTGCCTCCTTTTCTTGCACTTGTTGCCTTAGTGATTGTACCTCAATATCTGCCTACAGTCTCCTTTCCTGTAGTTGCTGGTTGAATTCCTCAAGATCAACTTGCATCTCTTCTTCCCCTTGAGGCTCTGCTGAGGGATCCTTGGTTGCCATGCCCTTTTCTTTCCCTTATTCCTGCAGCTGGAGCTGCTGCCTGAGCAGCTCATTTTCTTCTCTCAATTTGGCTTGCTGGGAGCTTTCCACATGCCTTACTCTTGCCAGCTCCCTTTTTGCTTCCTTGAGCCTTCCCTCTAGACGCCATATCCGCACTCCCTAGATTAGCTATCCTCATCCATGTGTGGGTTCGACCGTTCTTCTTCTAGTGCTAAAAACAGTGGCACTGTAAACTTTTGGGGAATAATTCTGCCTACTTCCAAAAAGTTATAATAAGAGCCCAAGTTGGGCTGTGGGCTTGGCTCCACGATAACATCAGGTTTCTCCTCCTTTGGTGGTGACTTGGCTGCTCTCTCGTCCTCTAGTGGTGACTCAATTGCCTTCTCCTCCATCTGCTCAGTTTCCTTGAGCCTAGCCAGAGTTTCATGTAGAATGGCCTCAACATCCTGTAGAGAGGCTTGTGAGCTCATTTTTTCCACTCTGTCCTTCCATGAAGATGTTTTCGGGCTCCCCCTCTCATAAGTGATGGAGGCTTTGGAGGGGGGCTTATCCCTTGGCGCGGTAGGAGTATCCACAATAATGATAGGTTCTTTGGATGGAGGCTGGGGTTTGCCAGTCTTAATTCTCACACTCCTTCTTGCTTTGAAATACAAAGGAGTCTCCCTTTTTCATTTTTCTTTTGGCTTGGGAGGAGTACTTAGGGTGGCCAGCACAGCTGCTGCCTCCCAAGCTAGGATTTCCGCTGATTTCTCCTGCTGTTGTTCACCTTTCGGACTTCCTGTAGAAAGTCTTGTAGCGGTTGCTTTCTGGCTTCCTGTAGAAGCCGTTTTCAATTTTCCTGTAGAGGGACCTTGCTGTTTCCCTGAAGGAATTCTCTACTCCCTCCTTGTAGGACCACTCTGATGCTTCCCTGTAGGAGCACTTTGTTGCTTCCCTGTAGGAGCACTTTGTTGCTTTCCTGTAGGGGTACTCTGTTGTTTTCCTGTAGGAATCGAGGGCACAGTTTTAGCCTGCTTGGTTGTGGGTACTTTTTCTTTCATCCTGGCCGAGGTAGCTTTAGGGGTGCCCTTACTGTCTTGGACTTTCTCAGTCCGCTCTGCCCTACTCTGTAGTCATTTTTCTCTGGGCGTTGGGGCAATCCCATCATCCCCCGTTTTGGCAGCTTGCTTTACTGGTGTTTCTTTTTGCTCATTCTTGGGAGCTTTTCTCTGGGTGTCCTGTCTTTTAGTCTTCTTCTCGGCCTGAGTAGGCTCCTTCTCTTCACTGTTAGAGGAAGTAAGCTCCTAAGCTAAAACTCGGTTGTCATCATCCTTTGTCATATTCCAGAAAATCTCCCATGAGAGAGGGACAGTGAAATTGTGGAGTGCATCTTCCACGAGGAGCTTTATAAGCCCATGATGTGCTAGCTGGTCCGGTGTCCCTTCTTCGAGCTTGGTGGCACATTCAGTCATGGACTGCAAAAGGAAGTATGGAATGCTCAATTTCTGCTCCGAGGGGAGGTCCATGTGGTTCCTGAGTTCTGTGAGCATCCAAAAGTGATAGCCATATATGATACTAAACCGCCCCTCGCAAGTGATATACTTCATAATTTGGAGGCTAACTTCACTCCAAAACGGTTGCAGGCTAGTTCTCCTCATTCTGTTTTTATCCTATGAGAATTGTTCTTCAGGAAAGAATAATTCTTCTTTAGCCTTCTTACCCAGCTTCCTTTCCTCCTTATCCCACGGGATTCCCATTAGAAGATCAGTCACCCTGCTGATGAGCTGCGGTGTGAGTCTGAGGGATAGTCCCCTGAAATTGACAATGGCCAATGTTTTTGACTTCGGCTTCAGGGACCGAAGGAATTCTTCTGTAATTTCATCGTCGTGCCCCTAGAGCTTGTCACAAAATGACATCCACTTTGCACGGGAGAACAGTTCTACTACCTCAGGGGTCTCCTGTAACTTCTTTGAGTATGATGGTTCCTTATGAATGAACCTACCCGATTCTGTGTTTGCGCTCTCAGACCGAGAATTCTGAGCGGATTCTTTCCTTAGAGCAGAAAAAAAAGAGACCTTTGGTCGATTACCCTGCTAAATTTGCCTGCTCAAATGTACAGAAGAAGGATTTCGAGAATTTCCACTCGGAGCTCAGAGCTACTTCTCCGTTATACACGCAGTGGCAAAAAAAATTACAGTTTTGATAGTGTTTCGGCAGGGTATCACCCTCTACAGGAAGGAATTTTCATTTATGCGTGAAGAAAGTTGCTCATGCAGATGACTATGATGATTCTAGTAGCGACGCATATATCAAACCAGACAGAATTTCACTTGAATTTTCCTACCCCTTTTCTACGTCGATTGCACCACCTTTGAAAAGAAATTTTCTTTGCATGGGGAGGTTAAATTCTGCTTACCTCTGAAATTCGCCACCTCGACGTGAACAGTCCGCACTGTTGTGGATGCCGCGTTTCCTTTAGTGCAATTTCCTGTAGGAGTTCGTTCTTGGCTTCCAGAGGAGTTTACGGCAGCACAGGACCAGTCTGAGCGGCAGCAGGACGCTTGAATCGGGTAGAAGACTTCAAGTTAATCGCTTGCAGAGGAAGAGGATGCACATTCGGCTGGGAAACAGTTGTTTTATAAATGATTGCAGTGTGTCATAAAAATCCACCAGCCGATTTCGAATTGCTGTGAAATCCATGGCGCGGGGTTGAGTTGTTCCTGATTGTCCGTTGGACGACGTCATCGTAATCATATCCCAGCGTGCCCTTGACCGCCGAATTCTCTCCACTAGAGTGACCGCCGTCAATCTTGTCATACCTCCGCTTCTTCCCGACTGGACATTTCCCGCGTGCCAATTGTTCATCCTTCCTGCACAATCGATCCAGTTCGGATCCTACGAGGCCATTTGATAGGCTGTGGTGGCTAGTTGAGCGGCAACCAGCCTTGTTCAATCCACCCATTTTCAAAGTTGTGCACATTCAGAGTATAGTTTATGCTATGGGACGAAATAAGGTTAGTTACTTACCTGTGCGGCCGTAGATGTGATTTCTTCCAGGGTTCAAGACGATGGATGTCGGGTCTGCGTGCTGCTGCTCTGTGGTTAGGTGCTGGAGCTTCTCTGCATTGGCTGCTGTTGGTTGCGAGTCTTGGAGACCCGTTCCTCTGGTGGTGAACATGGCATGCACCGATCCTGTGAGCTGCTGGTGTCTTCGTGGTAGGTAGTCCAGCTGGATCAGCTGCTACAGGATTCCTGTAGGACATCCTGTAGCTGTTTCTCCTCCTGGGGTGCATGCTGACATAATTAGACTTTTATTGCACAGATGAAAGGTCTTGAGGTCGCCTAACAGGTGAGCATTCGAGCCTCAGGAGACCTTGTTTATGAAATTGAAAAGAAATACAATTTTCCTTATTTGAAAAACAAAGCTTTCTTTGCATATGCAGGTATGCTTGCTCAGATTGGAGTGGTGGTGGTGAAAAGAGGTGGAGCGAGTGGGGAATGATAGAGAAGGGTGGTTGCATGCCCCCTTAGTCGACTTAACGCTCCAAATCTCTCCTTGTAGTTGATTATAGCCCACTCAAACATTCTACAGGAAGTTTCCTGTAGAAATACAGAACTTTCCTGAAGAAAGTCCTGTAGCTTCCTGTAGAAGGCCAAACCACGATCCAATTGCACCCAAACTTTGCAAAAATGAGTGTTCATGGTGGATGTGCATGAGAGGCTATCTGGTAGCTTGATAGGAACCCATGTCTGTGAGTTGATAGTCCTCCTTTGGTGCGTTGTATACCTGCAAAAATTCAAAGATCAACTAATTTTTTTCTTCTTGTTCTCTTTTTCTTTTTTTCTTCTTTTTCTCTTCCTTTTTTTTTTTTTTTTTAAAGAGACAGCAGGGGTGCTCAAGAGGTTCACCCTGCGCTGCCCCGGCCACTTGAAAAGGTTTTCACCCAGGATCTTTTATTTCCATTCTCTCTCTTTTTTTTAGAAAGACAGCGGAGCGCCTCAATGAGGTTTTCACTCCTACTACCTGCCTTGGGCGCCTCAGAAAGGTTTTCACCCAAGGATCTTTTTTCCTTTTTTTTTTTGTTTCATAATATGAAATGAGGCTCAGGGTGTGCCAAAAACAGAGGCAGAACCCTTCTCTATGACCAACACTGATTTTTCCATAGTTTTGACGAACTCTTGCCTTAACAGAGGCTTCCTATAGATCTTGAGTCAATGTCCATTGACAAGCATGGGGATGGCTTCTTCATCAATAGCTCGGATAAGAACAGAGCCATTATCATTACACTTTTCTACTGCATATGGTCCCAGCCACCTCGTTCTCAGCTTTCCCTTGAAATCCTTATGTCTGGAATCATATAGCAGCGCCCAATCTCCCGGCTGGCATTGTTTGTCATTGAGGTGCCATTCATGCCACACCTTCCTCTGAAGTTGAGTCACTTCTGAGTGGAGGAGGGCCTACATTCGAAGTTCATCTAACCCATTCATCTGCATTAACCTTTCTTGTTGAGCATGACTGAGGTCTAGGTCCAGTTGAGCTGCCATTCTCAAGGTGTTGTACTCAAACTCGATTGACAACAAAGCTCTCTTTCCATAGACCAGCTCATAGGGTGTGAAACTGGTGGTGGTCTTCCAAGTGGTGTTGTAGGCCCAGGTGGCCTCAACCACACAATCTGCCCAATCCTTTCTGCTGCTGCTCACCACCTTGGTCAAGATCCCCTCTAATGCTCTGTTGGTGACTTCCACTTGCCCATCGCTTGAGGATGATATGGGGTGGAAGTCCTATGCTTGATTCTGTGATGAGCAAGGAGATCTTCAAACAAATTGGAGGTGAAATGACTTCCTTGATCGGTGACTATCTCTCTTGGGTAGCCAAATTTGTAGAAAATGTTTTCTCTTAAGAACTCGGCCACCTTTTCTTCTGTTGCTGCTTTGATTGCTTTGGTTTTTGCCCACTTTGTCAGATAATCTATGCACACAATGATGTAAGACCTTTGCCTTGAAGGAGGGTTGATAGGGCCCACAAAGTCCACACCCCACTTCTTAAATGGCTCAAGAGTTACTTGAGGTTGGAGAGGAATTTCATCCCTTGGGGTTGGTTTCCCCATCATTTGGCATCAGTCACATTGGCTGATCTATCTTCTGACATCTGCATGAAGAGTGGGCCAATAATAGCCTGCCTGTAGAATCTTGAAGGCAGTCCTCTTGGCTACAAAATTTCCTCCTCAGGGTCCATCGTGACAAGTTAGGAGGATGTCAAAGACTTCCTCCTCCCTTACACAACGTCTTAAGATCTGATCAGGGCCAAGTTTGAACAAGTTTCCCCTGATCCAAGTAAATGAGGCACTTTTTCTCACGATTCTGCTCTTCTTCTTTGAGGATATATGCGGAGGGAACTGTGTTGAGACCAGATAGTTTTCTATATCAGCAAACCACGGGGAGAGTACAGAGATGGCAAACATATGCTCATCTAGCATCTGGTCATCCACGGTTCCTTCTTCACCTGCAGGCAAATCCAGTCTAGACAAGAAGTCAGCAACAACATTTTCTCTACCTGGTTTATCAACAATGGTCAAATAAAACTGCTGCAATAAAAGTAACCATCTAATAATACGAGCATTCACATCAAGCTTATTCATTAAATATTAGATTGTAGCATGGTCAGTATGTACAAATGTTTGATAGCCAGTGATATAGTGTCGGAACTTGTTCAGGGCATGGACCACAGCCAGGAACTCTTTCTCAGTTACCGTGTAATTCATTTATGCCTTGGATAAGTTTTTACTGACAAAGTATATAGCATATGGGAGTTTCTCTTCAAGTTGTCCTAGGGCTGCCCCTATGGCTTTGTTCGAGGCATCCCTGTGGATGTGGAAAGGTAGGGCCCAGTTTGGGCCTCTCAGAATGGGAGAAGACACCAACTTATCCTTTAATTCATTCAGAGCCTTTTGGCAGTCATCCGACCATTTAAACTCAACATATTTTGCTAAGAGACCAAACAATGGCGAGGTCAACTTACTAAAGTCTTTAATGAATCTACGGTAATATCCTGCTAAGCCTAAGAAACTCCGGACATCTCTCACCTTTTGAGGAGGTGGGACCCTTTTGATGATAGCAACTTTATTGGGATCCACCTCTAACCCTTGGCGAGAGATGGTATGGCCTAACACGGTCCCTTCAGTCATCAGGAACTCACATTTCTCTGGACTGAGGGATAGATTCATCTCGATGCACTTACTCAAAACTTTTCCCAGGTTGGATAACGCTTCCTGGAAGCTAGACCCATAAGGAGTAAAGTCATCCATATAGATTTCTACCGAATCATGGACCAACTCGGCAAAGATGCTTAACACAGCCCTCTGGAATGTGGGAGGGGCATTACATAGCCCGAAGGGAAGAAAACGGTAGGCAAAGGTACCCCATGGACAAGTGAAAGTGGTCTTATCCTGGTCTTCCGGGCTGATTTGAACCTAGTTGTACCCACTGAACCATCTAGGAAGGAGAAAAATCTCTTTCCTCCCAGACCATCCAGCACATGATCTATGAAAGGTAAAGGGAAGTGGTCTTTCTTGGTGGCTTTGTTCAACTCCCTGTAGTCCACAGAGATTCTCCATTTCCCATTTTTCTTGGTCACCAACACTAGAGGGGAAACCCATTCGCTATTTGAGATGGGGTAGATGAATCCCGCATCCAACAGTTTTTGCAACTCTTCTTTAACAATGTCTTTAAGGGCTGGATTCATCCTCCTCTGGGGTTGCCTAACTGGTTTATAGTCCTCCTTGATGTAGATATGATGAGTGCAGACTGAGGGATGGATTCCCTTCATTTCCTTGTAGCTCCAACCAAAGGCCTCCAAATGGCGGGTCAAGAGACTACATAGCTCCTTTTCCTGAGAGGGAGAGAGAGAGGAGCTTATCTTCAAGGTCTTATCAGGGCCAAACTCCACATTTTTAACTCTGGGGTTGGTCGGATTAGTGGCACTTAGGTCTACTAAGGCATTGGCATGGGTGTCTTCCACCAATTCTTCCAAGGATAACTCACTAGGGGGAGGATTTTGGATTAAATTTTCAATCAAATCATCCTCAGTTGGAGGACCTCCCTTGGTGGCCTCTACTGTGCATAATGGTGTAGAGTAGACCTCGTCCTCTTCTCCTTCTTCCAACCAGAGGGGTAAATCATGTTCTATCGAAGGCTGGGCAGGAGGGTATAGGACCAGCTGCTTGGACATAGGCCCATTTTTGATGGTCATGCTTCTCGCTCGACAGCTGATATAAGCATCTGTAGTGGCCAGCCCAGGCCTTCCCAAAATGAGAGGATAACCTGTGAGTTTTGCCTTAGGCTGGAGGACCAAAAAGTCTGCAGGGTATTCCCACGAGTCTACAGAGACCAAGACATCCTCCACAATCCCTTCGGGAGTCACGGTGGAGCGATCTGCCAATTGCAGCATTGTCGAAGTCTTTCTTAGGGCACTCTGAAGATTGAGCTTAAGCATGGTGTCCCTGGTCATCACATTGACGGCAGCCCCTAAATCAATCAGAGTGTGGGGTGTGATGGTGCCATTGATGTGGACATCAACTACAGGGCTCCCAGGGTCCAAATACTTTGGACAGATTACTTGCCCCAACATCAGATCGGACAATTGTCCTATGACATTGATGGTCGAGGCATCTTTCTTTCACCTACCTGGGTGCTTGAAACACTTCTCTTTAATCACTTTCTTGTAAATTGGTAAATCTTTGATGACCTGGAGAAGTGGAATTGTCACACACAACTTCTTAAGTTCTCCCAGAAGCTCGTCCTCCTCTAGGTTGGGCTATGTGGTCGCTGTGAGTCGCTCAGGAAAGGGTGGAATGGCTTGGGGTTCACTTTCCTGTTTCTCTTCCTCCTCCTCTAAGGGAGGAGGTTGGCATTCTGGAAGGACTTTCCCAGATCGCAGGTTGATCTCCTGGATCTCCACAGCATAGGTAGGGCATGATGTCTCCCCAGTATATACCTGCTTGGCCTGTCTGTTGTTGGGGTTC
>APFE031616683.1:4436-18912 GCA_000404065.3 Pinus taeda
TAACTAGAACATGACTTAAATCTACAGGAATTGGAGCTCTTTGACCACCCTCCCTTCCTTAGCTAACATGTTTTTTTAGTATGAATATTATTGAGCTCAACATTGGTCCTCCCCCTCCATAATAATGGGATTGGGAGGGGGCATTTACCTTCTCATCCTAAGACTAGGTTACTACAATGACTTCTTTAGACATCAACTAAAGATTACCCTAGATATTCTATATAGTAGGAAAGACATCTTCATGGGTTTCCTTAGTGCTATGAAAACCCTAAGACACTATGATCAATGTGATCTAGTAAGTTTAAATAATTTTAGAGAACTTTGTATTCATAGCCTGTCAAGGGACTAGGTCAATTACTCATCCCTAAACCTTTCCAAGGATTTTTCCTTTGTGTGGTTCTTGTTCCTCTCCTCCAGTCCGTTCTCTATCACTTCCATCACTCTCTTTGCCCCTGATGAGCATCTATTGTGGTAATCTTTTTCATTTTGAGGAACCTGTTGCGACTTTAGATATGTGGGTGGGTTGTGTGGTGGAGAAGTACTCAAGTGGCTCTTTTTTTATTCCACATCTAGTTTTCCTGCTACCACTCACTATTATACCTTGATAAACTAAGAGGCCCACAATGCACATGACCCAACAAGACACTCCCCTTAGCGCAATAGAGAAAATCTAGAGGAACCCAAATTAAGTTTATCACATCAATCTATCTGTCTACCATTCCAAACCTCCATCTCATTCGAAAACACCCACAATGCTAGAAAGCCCTAAAATGAGATAGTAGAAATAATATGCATAGGTGAGATGATAACTCATGGAGTATTGAATGTTGATTTTTCGAGTGCAATTTATACAAACACCTTTTTCTAATACTTAATAATTACCTCCAATGATTTAGATAATTATTTAGCACTTCAAGTTATCATTAAGCAAGTACACATTCAAAAGTTCAACTGTAAAGACAATGAAATAGTAAAGATCACAATGCACAAGAGAGACATAATGTTTACCCTGGGAAAACCCAACAATCTTCTTCTTAGAGAAATGTTCAGCTCAACAAGAGATACATCAAAGTCCATGCTTATGGTCCACTACTCAACAATATGTCTTTACAAGACAACCAACAAGATATCAATTCTAGCCTCTTCACTTGTCCACCAACATTCATCTTGTGCAACTTCACTAGACTTTATTAGGGATAGGTCACAAGTCCTTCTTTACAAGGGCTCCATCTGATCCATCGCAAAAAAATTCAGTTTGTTCAGCACAAAGAAACTTGAATCATCATCATAGAGTAGACTCGGATCATAATCATCAAATAGACTTGTGTCATCATGAGAGAATATGCTCGTATCATTATAAGAGAGATGACCATCATAGAATTCAGATCCTTTCACAAATCTTGGATCATCTTAGAACAAAGATAGAACCATTACAGAGCTCAGCTCTTCTCAAAAAACATGAACCATCAACTAGTATAGAACCATCACAGAATTCAGATCCTCTCAAAATCTATTCTTTCTCGTATATCTCGAGCTAGTTTTTTTCTCTTTAATCTCAGCCTCCTTATGTTCATAGATTGTAGAGGTATGATACTTGAGATCACACACACAAACTTCCTGATAAGGAGGACGAGTGTCTCCTTTATATATTCATCAATGAGGTTGAATCATTGCCATAATGGGCTAAGGCAACTTGAACACATGAGAGGTCGACTTGATATCTTGTGGTGTTGAAATTCCAAATCTGAAAATTCAAATTTACTCTTTTGACAATGTCATGAAGAACATGACTTATAATATTTTATTTTGAACATAAAATTGATAAATATTTTATTTTCTTGCAAGCGTGAAGAAAATGCGTCAAATAAATTTTCTTTCATCACAAATATGATTTATATTTTATCATTACAAGAACTACAAATTGTACATTATGAAGATTGGCCATAACTACAAAAATTTGACGTTCCTACTTAGTTAGGGAGGTATTAATAATGGTTATTTAGATGTTCTATGTTAACATATTTTTTTCTAAGAATAGGGTTTCAAAACATTATCAGCATTGACATCATGCATGTCAACAACATTCATAACATCCACTTAGTACCATTATTGAGCTTATCACACCTAACATATGGTACAACATCAATATCCACTAGATACCATAATCCAGGCTAACACACCTAGCCTGTGGTAAAACATCAATATTTGTTGAATAATGTAGCTATGTTCAATTTTCATAATCCTTGATGTATTTATAATCAATGTAAAAAAATGAAATAAAATTAATTTTTAAATTATAAAGAAAAAAGAAGAAGGAAAACAACAAAAACCACCTAAAATTATTTGTGTGATCTTCAACACTTTAACAAATGAGTAAAAATGTAAAGGTATAGACTTACCGGAATATAATTTACAAAGAGATGCTATTTAATTTAAGATACATGTCTCTTTGGGTATATTAGGTATAAAATGCATTGAACATTTTAGTTATATACACACACTTATAACTCACATATATCTCTCTCACATACAATGTGATTTCTACTTTCTTTTCATGGTTATTAGTTGAATTTCTCAAGTGTGGTTGCTTTTTTAAGATAAAAGAACTATAATATATATTCACAAGGAATCACCATAGTTCAAAAACAAAGTACTTGTATCAACTATACTAAAATTCAAAATCATATCAGAGATTTGATAATGGAAAGAGCACAAAGATCACTCATTGAAAAACTATGTATATCACTTTGAAGAAACCTTATATCTATATTAAAGTTGCACCGA
This sequence comes from Pinus taeda, assembly GCA_000404065.3. Lineage (NCBI taxonomy): Eukaryota > Viridiplantae > Streptophyta > Pinopsida > Pinales > Pinaceae > Pinus > Pinus taeda. The sequence continues at coordinate 7,221 of APFE031616683.1, forward strand.
TGGATTCTACTATGAAATCAAAGAAAAAGTTAGAGAGGACCACTAACTTTACGGCTTAGAAAACAATAATTGACCTAATTCTTGAAAAAGAAAATATTTTGGAAATTGTACATCGTAATGTGACTGAACCTATAAATGAAGCTCTAAAGAAGAAGTACAAGAAATATGGCATCACCACCATGAGAATTATTTGTACTCCATCAAGGACCATATTATTCCGTACACCTAAGGACTTGACACTGCAACGAAGATGTATAATGTCCTAAACAACTTAGATACTATCATTAAGAGTAACCAAGTCATGAGCTTGAGAAATGTGCTTTGTGATATAAGAATGAAAAAGAATGATAGCATGGCTTGATATTCTGTGAGGGTTTCTCAACTAAGGTATCAACTATAAGCTATTGATGAAATTTTCTCTGATAAAGAAATTATGACTTCAACACTTACTAGACTACCACATTCATGGGATTCATTTGCGGTAGGTATAAGAAACTAAAAGGAAGCTCCATGTTTGGAAGAACTATAGGTGGATTGTGCTCAAGAAGAGTCAAGATTTCTATCTAGAGAAATAAAACTAGAGGAAGAAGAAGATTATGAAGCCTATGTAATTCATTTTATGAAAGCTGGTTGAAAAAATAAGTCATGATTTTCTATTGTGAAACCAGCTCACATAAAGATAGAATAGGTAGATCAACCCCTTAGAAATAAGCCACTTCGAGGGGGCAACCTCATGTACATTACACAAATGAACAATTCTTGGATGATACAAATTACAAGGCCTCCTTTCTATATATAGGAGTCTAAGGGGTCATAATATAATTAGAGCCGATGTAACAATAATATTGTAAGGACACAATAATAACAATAATGGGATTCTATGGGGCACAAAAATAACAATATGGGGACTACATGGCTACAACAATATAATAAGGGGGTTTTACTAATAACAATAAGGGGTTACACTAGTAGTATAGGGACCTAACATGCCCCTCTCCTTCAAAAAGTGTTGTCCTCAACTCTTGAGTAGTTCTTGACGCTTCTTTATAAAATTCTTGTCCTCCCATGTGGAATCTTCAGGCGGTCAGTTATTCCACTTGATGAATACTCTGAAATCGATCGATTTCGTAGCTATCAGGTTCTTTCTTTTGTGACAACTCCAGGCTCCAATATGATTTTTCCTTCCTCGTCAAGTTCTGGAAATATTGTTTGAACTGGGATCTTATGCAAGTTTTGAATGAGTGGTCACACTTCTTCATCCTTATTCCATTCATCCCCTCCTTTGTTTATCCAATATGGTTAGATAATAGAAATAGCACAAAAAAATGCTTCCACATCCTCATCCTTTCTTGAGAGTGCATCTGCCAGAACATTTTGCTTCCCTTTCTTGTAGATGATTTCAAAGTCATAACCCGACATCTTCGTGACCCATTTTTGTTTCTCTTCAGAGGATAATCTTTGTTATAAAATGTATTTAAGACTATGATGATCTGTTTTTACCTTGAAGTGTCTTCCCATTAAGTAGGGTCGCCATTTCTTAAGTGCATATAGTATTGCCAACATTTCCTTCTCATAAATAGCTTTGTGTAAATACTTTCCTTTGATTGGATGACTTTCAAAAGCAATGGGTCTTTCATCTTGCATTAAAATAGCACCAATTCCATTTCCTGAAGCATCACATTCAACAATAATGGTTTTTGTGAAGTCCAGAGTAGCTAAGACCGGTGCTTGGCACATTGCCTCTTTAAGATGTTTGAAGGCCTCTGTTGGTTCTAGAGTCCATGAAAATTCATCTTTCTTCAATAATATTCTTAGAGGTGCTACTATTCTCCCATAATTCTTAACAAACTTCTGATAATATCCTATCAAACAAAAAAATCCTCACAAATGCTTTATGGATGTGGGGATTTTCCATTCCTTAATGGCTTTAATATTGCTAGGGTCTACCTTAACACCTTCATGAGATACAATATGATCCAGATATTCTACCTCTTGTACTCCAAAGAAACATTTGGAGCTTTTTTCATATAATTGTTTCTCCTCAAATAGTTTGAGCACCCTGTCAACATGTTGAACATGAACCATTGAAGACTTGCTATAGATTAGTATATCATTAAAAAATACTAGCACAAATTTTCTACAGAAGGGTTTGAAAATGGAATTCATCAAACCTTGAAATGTAGAAGGTGCATTCGTAAGGCCAAAAGCCATGACCAAAAATTCATAATGACCTTCATGAGTTCTAAATGTTGTTTTCAGAATGTCTTCAGTCCTCATTTAGATTTGATGATATCCTGAACAAAGATCCAACTTGGTGAAGTAAACAGATCCATGCAATTCATCCAATAATTTATCAATGGTAGGAATGGGAATTTTATCTTTAATAGTGAGCTTGTTGAGCTCCCTATAATCTGGACACATACGCCATGACCCATCCTTCTTGTCTAATAATACTACTGGAGAAGAGGATGAACTTTGATTAGGTTGAATTATACCAGCCTCTAGCATTTCTACAACCATATGTTCAATTTCACTCTTTTGGGCATAGGGTATATGTAAGCCATGATGTTTGCAGGAACACTTCCTAGAATGAAATGAATAGAATGATCATGATAACGAATAGGTGGGAGGCCTTTGGGAGTCTCCAATACCTTGTAATGATTGTCCAAGACTTTTTGGAGACCTGGAGAAATAGATGATTTCAATGTGGGAACCTCTAGCGAACATAATTGTGAAATTACGCCTTGTTTTTCTTTCTTTAGAAGCTTTGTGAGTTTTTTTGAGCTAATTATCTTTCCTAGTTTCCCTGTGATACCCCTTAATTCAACTTCCTTTCCTTCCGAAGAAAATTTTTTGAAAAGTTCTTGAAAATTAAAAGCTATTGTACCTAGGAATTGTAGCCATTGGACTCCTAGTACAACATGAACACCACCCATTGGAATGGAAAGCATTGGGCTATTCAATACATATTCTCCCATGGATAACTTGGTATTATGGCACTTCCCAGAGCAATTTATGGTTCCTCCACTTGCAACCATCACTTGCCACTCTGGTGCTGGATATAGGAAGTAATTCAATTCCTTGGCTATCTTACAATGAATAAAATTATGCGTACTGCCCAAATCAATCAACACTATTACCTTTTTCTTCTTTATATGTCCTTCTATATTAATAGTTTGAGGAGTGGTAATTCTGGACAATGCATTACAAGATATGGTCAGATTCATTTCTTATATCTCAATGTGATATTTCACTTCTTGAACCTTTTTCTTCTTGATATGTCCTTCTATCTTTAGAGTTTGAGAAGTGGTAATTCTTTCCAATGCTTTACAAGATATGTTCAGATTGATTTCTTCTTTCTTTGGGGTTGGTTCCTAGTGTATACCCTCTTCTTTTGATTTTCTTGACCCTTTTCTTCCTCCTCTTCACAATCTATGTAAAATAATTTCTTCTCAGCACACTTATGACCTTTAGTGTATTTGCTATCACAAATGTAAGAATTCCCTTTTTCTCTTTTTTCTTCCAATTGTTGTCATCTAAACCTTGTAGGTTGTGGAAGGCTAGAAGAAAAAACACTTCCATATTTATAGTTGTGAGTCGTAGGATTCCTTGTTTCCATAATTCTGCTTTCAATTTTTATTGCCATCCTGAATGCCTTCTCTAATTAACTAGGTTTCCAAAGACAAACCTCGTGTTGAGTGTTATCCTTTAAAGTCCCTATGAAGGCATCAGTCCTTTTCTTCTCTGGAATATCATTTACTCTTATATTAATTTTTTTGAAATCCTCAATGTGCTCTGCCATTGAACCCTTTTGTTTGAGATTTATCAATTGGATAAATAAGGTGTTACTCTTTGTATCCTCATAATTTCCTATCATTTCTTTCGTGAAAATTGACCAATTGACAAGTGCTTTACGAGACCATAATCCTTTATACCATAAAAATTGATATGGTTCTAAATATGAAGATGCAATATGTATGTTTTGTAATAGTTGCACCTCATGTAGATCAAAATATTGCTCCATTTGTAGTATCTAATTTACAAGATCCTTGCCATCGAACTTCCTCATATTGCCTTTTCTTGATTTTAGGAGGATCTTGGAACCACTGTAATTCTGCAATTTCAGATTTTCCAGTACTGAAATCATGAGTTGCAGTATCCCTCTGTGTCCTCTTTCCAATGCCACTAGTCTGATGGATATTGGATTCTCCAAGAAAGAGTTATGCACAAACTCCCAAGATGACCTGATTATATACCTTTTGAAAGGAGTGAACTTGTATGAAGTGCCACGTGTCACTGTTTTGAACTTTGGATCTAGAAGATATAAAAATGAAACTACAGTTCGTCCTCTTTCTGTAACTTCTTACGAAATTTCAATCTGATGCTCAGCGAGAAAGTTATGATGATTTTCCCAAGGTATCTTGTTTGATATGTAATTCGGGAGACTGCAAAAACCCTAACTTCCTCAAATCATATATCCTAAAATGTAGCGAGATTTGATCTAAAATTTGGACCTGAGGTTTAGACCATTTTCTTCTCAAATGGGTTTTTTTCTTAGCATATGAAACTTTGAAGAAAACAAGTTATTGTGAAATGTCCATGACAACTTGTTTTAGATGAAATTTTAGAGCTTGTAAAAGAACTAACTTCCTCAGATGATATCTTCGAAAATATAGAGAGACAAGATCTGAAATTCAAATTTGAGGTTCTAACGAGATTTCATCTCAAATGGGTTTTTTGTGAGCTTCTGAAGCATCTTAGGAAACAAGTTATAGAGAAACTTCCATGATGACTTGTTTGGAGGAGCAAAACCCTAGAATCTAAAGCTCTGATACCAAATGTTATGAAACTAACTCACAAAAAGATAGAATAGATAGATCAATGCCTTAGAAATAAGCCTCTTTGAGGGGGAAACCTCCTTTACATTACACAAACGAATAATTCTTGGATGATACAAATGACAATACCTCCTTTCTATATGTAGGAGTCTAAGGGGTCATATTATAATCAGAGCCGACATAACAATAATAATGTAAGGGCACAATAATAACAATAATGGGCTTCTATGGGGCACAATAATAACAATATGGGGACTACATGGGCACAAAAATATAATAAGGGAGTTGTACTGATAAAAATAAGGGGTTACACTAGTATTATAGGGACCTAACATTTTTAAAGAAGAAAAAGGGTTTTGATAGTAGACCTAATCCTCAAAGGAAGAAAGATATGTCTCAAATCAAGTTCTTTCGTTGCAGTAAATATTGTCACTTCAAATCCCAATGTCCAAAAAGTTTCAATGATAGGAAGAAGAGAGGAAATTAGCATGCTACCATGGTAGAATTTGATGAGCAGTCCAAGAGATCCAAAGATGAATGAGATAAATATCACTAACACTATCTTGCATTTGCAGGATCTCTTGCATATGACAACAATATATGGTTGATTAAGAGGGGAGCTTCAATACATATTATAGGTAAGCATGGTCATCCTACAAGCTTAACGGAGAGAAGACTTGCACAAAAGGTAGAGCTTGCAGAAAACAACAACTATGCATTCAATGGAGTTGAGACAACATATGTTGAGCTAGAAATAGGTGAAAACATTCACTTGAGCAACATACTCTATGTTCCATGTTTGACAAAGAATTTCGTTTCATTTTCATGTTTAAAACATAGTGGAGATAGAGTGGCCTTCATTGATGGGAATTTCCTTGTGTGGAACGAGGGCTCTAGTATAAGATCGTCTAGGGTTATTGGGATTTGTGATGGAAGGTTGTATAAACTCTTGGGACAATCTAGCAAAGCTTTAGTACATAATGATACTAATGCCAGTGAGTTGTGGCATAGGAGATATCCACATCTTCATTATAGAACCTTTCCAAATTTGAAGTAGATTGTTTTAGGTGTAGCATATTTGAAGATAAGTCATAAAGGTGTGTGTAAGGGGCATGGTCTTTGAAACAATATTAAGAAACCCTTTCTAATCCATGAACATAGGTCCAAAGAAATTTTGGATCTAGTCCATTCCAATGTGTGTGGTCCCATGCCGATTAAATCTCTTGGAGGCAATCTATATTATATATTCTTTACTAATGACTTCACCCGCAAGACATGGCTCTATTTGATGAATTCAAAAGATTAAGTTTTCAGAGTGTTCCAAGAATTCAAAGTTGAAGTGGAGAATGAGAAAAGGAAGAGAATCAAGAGCCCAAGATCAGATAACGGAGGAGAATACAGCTCCAAGGAACTCATTAACTTATATAAGGAGGATTGGATTAAGAGGGAGATGATAGTTCCCTATGATCCTCAACAGACTAGAGTGTTGAAAGAAATAACAAACCTATTGAACAGTCCACGAAATCAATGATACATGATCAAGATGTATCAATGTTCTTATGGGGAGAAATTTCCAAGACAATCATCTACATGTCGAATAAAATTCCTCATAAGCTTTTGGAAGATAAGCCTCTCGAAGAAGCATTTGCAGGTTAGAAACCACATGTTGATCATATGACAATTATTGGTTATCCAGTGTTCATACATGTACCCAAGGATAAGAGAAACAAGTCAGAGCCTTTCGAGAAGAAGGAAATATTTTTTGGGTACAGTGAATCATGAAAATCTTATAGGGTCATTGTTGGAAATAATACTGAGAGGGGGGGGGTGAATCAGTATTATCAAACTCTTATCAATTTATACAAATATTTTTAGATCTAACAATTGAAACTTGCATATACCTTTCAAACTTATAATTTAATTTATTCTTTAGATGTTTGTCATTAATCTGTATGTGAGAACCATAAAATAATGAGCATGAACACAAAATAGACAGTCACACCAAGGAACACAAAATGTACGGTGGAAACCCAATGTGTATGAAAACCACCTGCTGCAATATGTCTCTATCTTCTTTCAATTAGAAACTTCTTCTTACAATGATTTTGTACTGGTGCAGTCTTTACTAGTACGCAGGATGCAACCTGCAGAGAGCTACAACCCTCTCTTGTTTTCGAGCTTCTTCTAGACGGGAGCTACATCCCCCTTAGCTCTTGCACTATGTGAAATACTATTATGTAGGTGCTGACCTACAGAAGGCTACTACCTTCTCTTTCCTTCTAGGGACCAGGTTTCATCAATTTTCAAACTGGATCCAAAACATCATGTACATGTGCATCGCCCAATCTCCTTTAAAGAAATAACTTCTCAGAATGCAGTAACCAGAAAATAATTCCAGTAACCAGACACCAATTTAAACCTAGATCTCTGCAGAAATAGATAAAAGATAGCTAAAATATATTTCAAGAAAGGTCCCCAACTTCATCGAAGGAAACCTACGGATATCCGCACTTCTGTCGTGATGAGTCTGTGCAACTCCGCACCTGCACTGTCTACTGTTCAGCGCACCTCCGCACCTGTTTCGCCGATTCAACTGTGCACCTCCACACCTGCTTCTTCTCCAATTCTGCACACCTCCGCACTGCGCCGTTGCCGTTCCTCTTCAGTAGATCTGACTTATAATGCTCCAGTTTCTCCTTGATTCAGATTCAACTATGTCTCACCAATTGATTATCAGAAATTCAGATCTTCCTCTTCTTAAGGTTTTCAACACTTGTGATTAGCCAAATTATCTCCTTTCCCTTTTATAGACTAGGCCTCACTCAAAACCATGGACGAAAACCATTGAGAAACAATACCACGGATCCAATACTTGGTTCAATTCTTTTGGATGCAATACCACGGACCAAAACCATAGGATCAAAAACTGTCGGACTAATACCATGAACCAACCATAAGATTTCCCATGTGCGTGCGCTTTTTTCTGCATGAGAGTGTGTGAACTTTTCTCTGCATGAAAGTGCGTGAACGTTTCTCTGCATGAAAGGGCATGAACTTTTCTCTGCACTCTAATTTATCATCTGAGATGAGTGGGTTGCCATCAAGTACAACATATGTATCATAATGCCAACAATCTCCCCCTTTGGACTTGATGGCAACAACAACCAATCACTCTCCCCCTTTGACATCAAGGGTAAAGGGGCAGACTACCATACTCCCCCTGAGTACTTGCGGAAAACTGTGAATGAGCTCCCCCTTTGTATATGCTCTGTGCTAAAATGTTGTCTGCAAAAAGATGTTCTACAAGAAAGAACATGACTCCATACATTATAAGTAACCTTCCTATCATCAAGACTCATACATACATCCATCTTCCATCCAAGTGGGAATACACTAGATAGACAAAACTTATTCATCCAACGCATAGTGGGGAAACTCAAATAGGTCGTTACGTGACCTTGATATGAAAAGAAGTGCATGACATAGAGACAAGAAAAACTATCAACATAATCGACCTTCAGACCAGCACACATTGATCTACTCCACCGGAAAACTCTTGATAAATCAAACCAAGGACTTCTAAGATAATGCCAACAATGTTTCATTAGAAGAATATATGCTCCCCCTGAACCTGTGCCAGATGATCTCTGATAGACCCATTCGACCCACATAGACCGAAAAATGTACATGTATCCACCAGCGTACAATAGACAAGATTCAACAGCAGGATGATGCATCAATAACCCCCAACTTCTGTCTGAGTTATTCAAATGTATCCCTGGGCAATGGTTTGGTGAGTATATCAGCAACTTGTTCATTGGAGGGAACATACTCCAATTTGACCTTTTGTTCCAACACTTGTTCCCGAAGAAAATGATAATTGATTGGTATGTTCTTGGTCTTTGAATGCATGACTGGGTTCTTTGAAATGTTGATTGCACTTGTATTATCACATAGGATGGAGATAGGTGGAGTACAAGTGATTTTAAAATCCTGCAAAGTTTGCATCATCCAAAGGAGTTGTGTGCAACAAGATGCACCAGCCACATATTCTGCTTCAGCTGTAGATAAAGCAATTGAACTCTGTATCTTGCTGAGCCAAGATACTAATCTGGAACCCATAAAGAATGCACCACCACTAGTGTTTTTTTTGTCATCCACGCTTCCAGCCCAATCTGCATCTGTATAAGCATGAAGAGTGAGATCTGTATCTCTAGGATACCATAGACCATAGTTTTGAGTTCCTTGAAGATACTTGAAAATTCTCTTTACTACCTGAAGATGAGTTTCCTTTGGATTTGCCTGAAATCTTCCAACTATCCCCACTGCATGCATGATGTCTGGTAGGGTTCTTGTTAGATAGAGAAGACTACCAATCATAGATCTATAGGTTGGTTGATGCACTGCTGCCGAGTCATCATTTGCGCTGAGGCTGCATCCTGTCACCATCGGGGTACATGTAGGTTTCGAATCCTCCATCCCATATTTCTTCAAGATCTGCTTGAGGTACTTGGTTTGAGATAAAAAGATACCACCTTCATTTTGTTGGATTTGTAAACCAAGAAAATAAGTCAGCTCTCCAATCAAGGACATTTCGAATTCTTTCTGCATCACCAAGGCAAAATTTTGACTCATAGCTTCTTCATTGCTGCCAAATATGATATCATCAACATACACAACAAGTATTAGCAATTCGTTATTTTCAATTTTTATATAAAGATTGCTATCTGCCGATCCTTTTGCAAAAACCTTGTTGATGAAGGTATTTTTCCAAACAATAGTACCAAGCCCTTAGAGCCTGTTTAAGACCATAGAGAGCCTTCTTATGTCTGCATACAAGTTTTGGATCATTTCCAAGAATGAATCCATCTGGTTGCTCAATGTACACTTCTTCTTCTAAGTCTCCATTCAGAAAGGTAGATTTCACATCCATTTGAAATAATTTAAATTTCTAAAAGCTAGAGAGAGCAAGGAACATTCTGATGGCCTCAAGTCTAGCAATGGGAGCAAAATTTTCTTCAAAGTCTATTCCTTCTTGTTGAGCATACCCTTTACAAACAAGTCTGGCCTTATTTATAACAACTTCCCCATTTTCATTCAATTTATTTTTGAAGACCCATTTTGTTCCGATAACATTCTTATCCTTTGGTCTAGGAACCACTTCCCAAGTGTTGTTCCTTTCGATTTGCTCAAGTTCTTCATCCATTGCTTTTATCCAACATTCATCTTTGCATGCCTCTTTTACATTTTGTGGCTCAGTGGAGGAGAGTAATGCCAAATAGCTTGAAGCTTCTGCTATTGCTCTTCTTGTTTGTATACCAGCCTCTTTCTACCCCAAAATCTGAGATTCTGGATGATTCTTCTAAACGTACCTGGATGGAGTTTTTTCTTCTATCCTTATCTGTTCTTCTAGTACCTCATTGGTCTCTTCTTCTTCATCATGAATCTGATTTGATGTAGATGGATAGTCCTCTTCATCTTCGAAATCTTCAAATCTTACCTGCCTAGGAGTGTTTTCATCTTCATCAACCACTACATCAATACTTTTAGCAATTTTTCCAAGCCTTTTATTGTAACACTTGTATGCTTTGTTGTGGGAAGAGTAACCGAGAAGAATGCCTTCATCTGCTCTGGGTTCAAACTTGCCAAGATTTTCATCAGTATTTTTGATGGAGCATTTACTCCCAAAAATTTTGAAATATTTTACCGAAGGAGTCTCACCATACGAGAGCTCATGAGGGGTTTGAGTGATGTTCACCCGAACATTTGTTTTGTTGAGAATAACAATTGCAGCAAATGTGGCTGCACCCCAGAAAGTTGCGGGAGTTCCAGACTCATCAAGCATAGCACGAGCCATTTATTGAACCGTTCTGTTCATCCTTTCCACTACTGCATTTTTCTGAGGAGTCCTAGCTGTAGAGAATTCTCTTCTTATTCCATGTTCTTCACAAAAATCAAAAAATTCATTTGAGGTAAACTCCCCACCTCTATCAGATCTCAGGCATTTAATTTTGTGATCTGATTCGTTTTCAACCAAAGCTTTGAAGGATTTGATTTTTTCGAAGGCTTCATCTTTTTTCTTCATAAGTCCTATCCAGACCATCCTTGAATAATCGTCAATGAATAATATAAAGTATTCTTCTCCCCGAGGTGACCTTTTCCTAGACGGACCACATACATCAGTATGGACAAGCTCAAGTGGCCTACTAGCTAATCCTTCCTTCTCAGGGAAGTTAGTTCTGGTTTGCTTACCAAACTGACATGACTTGCATATTGTATTGTCTGGAATTCTGATGTCTGGAAGACCACGAACTGCCTGGTATTTGCATGTTTTCCTTATTTGTGAGAAGATTAGGTGCCCCAATCTCCGGTGCCATAGCCAGTGTTCATCATTATTGCTTAGATAGAATTGATGCTGTCCTTATTTAAATATATATAAATTATTTGGAGTTGTTATGTCTTTGATCACTGTTTCTCCTATATCAAGATCACAAACACTACATCCATTTGATCGACATATTACCTTAGTTCCTTGATCGCACATCTGATTGACACTCAATAGATTATGCTTTAAGCCATCAACATACATAACATTTCCAGCTTTGACCTTTTCTTTCAACAGAACATAACCTTTACCTTTTATGAGCGCAGGGGTGTCATTTCCAAATGAGACCTTCTTCTCCTTTTCTAAGGCACTATACGACTAAAGTTTTTCCTTATCACCCATCATATGTTTGAACATCCCTGTCAATGTACCATTGATTTTTTGCCCTTCCGCATATAAGGCTATAACCCACAATCTTTCTGGTTGCAAGTTCTTTCATTCTCCATGTTTTGGCACTTGAGGCTTGTTC
>APFE031616699.1:0-14136 GCA_000404065.3 Pinus taeda
ATTGCACTATAAATTGAGGCATTGGGTCAGTGGCTAGAGAGGTTAGAAGCTGAACTTTTGAGGGTAAATGCTAGTGAAATCAAGACTTCCTGTTTGAGCTTAAGAGGAGAGATCACATACCTTTTTGGCTTCATTAGGGAGTGAGTGAAGCTTGTCAAAGTAGAGGATACTTCTTGTTCGACCCTGGGAGGAGCTTGTACAGCGTCAAGGCAAAGGTTGTAAAGTTCTTCTCTTTTGAATTAATACAATCAAACTCATTTTTCTCAACAAGTATCTCATGTTATTTGTTTCATGGAATCCTTGACTTTCATGTTAAATATGTTTTATAATACTGGTTATTGAGGTGCTATTTAATCGTTTGCCTTGTTTCTGTTTGCAGGTTTGTGACAAAAGAACTTACTTGGATCAAAGGAGCGAAGGCATCTCCAAACTTGTGTTGGACATGAGGTAGGCCTTAAACACATTTGTTTGCCATTATTTATAAAGTGCATTTAGAGAAAGATAGTGTCTGGTTGGTTTGTTTGTCATTAGGTCTTCATTACATTCTAGGAAGGTCTATCTTGTCCGCAAGATCGACTCATTCCGCGTGACACAAAGCATTTTGCATCTAAAACTAGAGAATGGAAATATGAATAAAGAAGCTTGATTTTATTCCATCATATGTTGGAGAATTTCTCTAGGAGTCCCCCCCTTGAAATGGATATGACACTCTCTTTTATACACAAACTTGCTTGAAACTAAAAACTCACTTGAGGTTAACATATTCTCAAGTGGTTACAACAATTTGCTAAATATATATCCACTAGATAATATCCTCAAATGGTTACAACAAACATGTAAATATATATCCACTTGATAAAATATTCTCAAATAGTTACAAGAAGTAGAATAGTTCCAAGATTCTTTCTAACTACTTACATATTTTGGGATGTCCCTACTTGTCAAATTCGAAATTAGTCATGGGGGCTAGAATAACATGCTCAAAATATGCTCAAAAATTATTATTATTGGTATTAAACTCTGTTGGCCCATAGTATATATATGGAGGAGCTTTAAATCCATAATAAAAGTTGATATGAACACTTTAACACATAGAAATATTCCTTTAAATTTATGAAATATATATTTCATTATCTCTGAGTAGTTGTATGATTGACAGCCCATCTTGGTGTAACAATTTGTTTGTAATGCACTTGAATCTCCTCCTGCTACATGTTTGATTTCACAAAAATTGTACAAGAACCTTGCAGTTGTAGTAGCCAACAAAATGACTTCAATCTATGGCAAGTGTTGTGCAAAAGTCGTGATCTATGGCGGACATGATTTTGAAGAATGTAAAGAAAAACCCTATAACAACTTGTCCAAACATGAGTTATTGCCTCAAAATAAAATACATAATATACTAATTCTTTCTAATGTTAATCAAAAATCAAATCAAATAATAAGAAATGCAATGAAAAACATCTAGAGCCTAAATCTCGCACATGAACATAAAAGGGGATAACACATGGTTAAGGGTAAATGAAGAATGGATAAAAGGAAGGAAATGAAGGTATCAAATGGTGGTAATTTTGTGACTCATCACTATCCCCATCTTGTTGTTTAATCTTGAATGCTAAATCATGCTAGAGCGTAGAAGTATTATAGATTTGGCTTGTATTTGTGTGCTACTATTTTGGAGAAATATTTGAAATGATCAAGTTTCACCTCCATGAAGCCTTGGATTGGTATTATCTGCTGAGGTAGGATCGAGAACATGGCTTATAAATTCTTAGAACAAGGAAGGTTGTTGTTTTCTATGAGAAATTATCTAAATTTTCTAACTTATTGGAAAAGACAATGAATGAAGAGGAACTGTGGTGGCTATGATCATGCTCTGTTGAATGGGAAATATTTATTCGAACAAAATACAAAAAATGCTACTATAGGAAACTTTAAAACAAGAAAATTTGATATCGTAAACCATATAATCTTCAAATTTAACCCTATTAGTATAGGTCAATCTATGTGAATGCATTTAATTGAATTTGAACATAGAAATAATTAATTCGAGTACCAACTAATAATGTCAATCATTAACTCATGCGAGACAACTCATCAATAGTGTAAATAAGTGTCCGTACAAGAGTGCATTCTAACAAGTATAAACAAATGTGTTGAATTGAAGTCACCTGTAGGATCTAACAATCAAGAGGCATTGAGATATTCCCTTGTTGTCAGCGAGGCAATATGTCATTGATGTATGCAAGCTCCAAGGCACTCAAAAAAATCTTTGATGTTGGTCCTTTGATAAGGTGTTAAAGTTGATGGGATAAGATCTGTTGGAAGGTGGGCCTTAAGGAATTCCACATTATTCAACTTGACGATAAAATCAAAAGGATTTTGAAGAACCATAATAAAAGATTCAAACCAGCATGAACTTATAGAACTTTATTGTGAATCATGCTTACCAGGAAGCCTAGTTTTCAAGCATGATTCATGTCTAATTGCACCACTTACTAGATTTTCACAACTGGACTTATTTTTCTGTTTACTATTTTATTTATTTCTTTACAATATCCTACCCTACTTCAAGAAAGAAAGTTTTTTCTTAAGTGTATGAATATTTCAAATGAAGCCATATGCATTATAAGATAATAAATATGCTCATATTCAAGTTTGAAATATGTGATTTCATACAACTAGAACATGAGATACTAGCTACTTTGATTGAGCTTATGTCAAGAAATGTTGAAGAAGAGATTGATGCTTCGACCCGATACTTATCTTGAACCAAAGTTCAATGTAGTCATGATAACCTTTATTTGCTTGTTCATTGACATTAATTTATATGTCCTCCTTTTTCATGCCATGTAGATCCTCTAATATTTTCTTATTAGTTTCTTGAATGTAGAAATGATCTAATGATAGGCATAGTATAAATTCCTTGATTTTAGGTTCTAAAGTCTACTCTCCGTCAAATGTGGTCCATGATCCTTTAGTCTCCTATGGATCTTCTTATAGATATTTTTAATGAACTTTTTTTTCCCTTTTATTACTTCTTGGAGTGCAAGTATGCTCCTAATGGTGGTTAAGATTTTCTCCCCAACAAGATGTAGAGATCTTTCCAGTTGTTGCTTGGATTTGAGATATTTCTTGGAGTAACAATCTTCTTTACTAAATGGATTCTTGAACATGCTTGAATTGCTAGTTGATAATCCCTATTTAACACATGGACTAGTACATGGGGGATATTAAATCATCCAAAATTGATTAACATTCATGTATCCTATTTATCATGATTTACTTATACAAATTAAGTGTATGCCTAAATGAACAACCAAATCCTATGTACACTTGAGAATGGCATGAAAAATGTCGGTCAAATTAATTGTACTAGAATTTCATTACATTTAAATTATCAATATAGCTTGGTAAACTTGTGAAAATTTATTATATGCTAGGCCTAGTTTTTAACTTAATCTATCGAAATTTGACATGAAATCAGAGTTCTAATATAAAATACTTGCAATTTCAAGAATTTAAGAGTCATGGTTCTAATTGTTTTCAAATCCTCTTACTATGTAAATAATTGCCATGTTACAATCACAAAATCAATTAATCATATAATTTATATTTTAACTATTCATTTTTGTAATTGAAGATGAACAAAACTTTCTTCTATTAGAAGTTTTGTATTAGTAGCCTCCACTAGGTTGACACACCACATGAAACTGCAAGTAAATGAAATTGAAAACACACTAAAATAAGCTACAATTAACAATAAGTAGACACAAATCAAATTAACTATAATTAAAAAAAACTAAGAGAAGAAGAGTAATACATCCCTTACATAGGGGGTCATCTTGACTCGGTGAAGCATTGGTAAAGAGTATACATAACTAAATTTAACCCAATACACATGCATTTGAAAAGAGAAAATTGTTGTCCTCTTCCATCTTCTAGTTCAAACATCCTCCAAATGACTTATATCCTCTCATATTTATACATATTAACTCATCCTTCATAAAAGGAAAGAGATTACAACAAGATAGAACCAGTCCCTAAATAAGTGGATCTAAAACCAACTTAACCTAGATGTAGGATAATGGAGATCAAGTGAATATCTTATGAATATTATGTGGAGATCAGATGTAGATCATGTGGAGATCATAAGAAGGTGAAATGACATCAAACCTCTTAAATTCCATGTTCCCAAAGTCGTACACAAGGTTTGTTGGTCAAACAACGAAGTGCATATTTCAGTGAACAATTTTAATAAATCCCCATGGAAACCTTATCCAAACATCCCATATGTTGCACTTTTTGAGGATTTTACTTGAAAGTCACCTAAATAACCATATTTTGCACAAAATCCATGTTTTAAATATTCTAGATTGATCTTCATAAAATTTTAAATGATGTTTCAAAATTGACTCTCCAAATGTCTGTTACAAGAACTTTCTATAGGCATACCAAAATTTTTAGAGGTTAGGAAAAGACAAAAACCATTATGAGTGTTGGATAAGGTTGTCATTGATGTCAATATGATGTCATGTCCAGCATTGTTGAAGCTAACCCTATGTGTCATTGATGATGACAAATTCCAGAATCACTTAACTCAATATGATGTCAAGCCATTAATGAAGTTAACCCCAGGGAAATTAATATAGTTGAAGATAAAGGAAACCCTAACCTTAGATGTTGTGAATTTATGTCAAAAACTTGCTGAAGATGTTAAAGATACCCTAAATGAATATATGAAACTCTAGATTCATATTCTACATGCATGAAAAATACTAAATTCATATGAATCCTTACACACATAAATGATGCCCAACTAACCTTGCAAATGAAGAACATTTAAGGAACAATTTTGGAAGGCCCCTATAAAAGAATTCATGAATTTGAGGAAATCGAGAACATGAAGAGGGCACAAACATAATGACACGAAGACAAGGACATGAATTGTGAAGACAATTAACGAAGGAATCATCCATGAAGAGGAAGCCCATCTATGAAAGAATGTTGTTGTCCTATATTTATGCAGTCATAAATATCAGTCACATTAAAAAAAAATACTTTTTGCTACCTTATAGGTAGAATTATTCCATGAGACCTACACCATATTAAAGAGCATAATGTTTCCTTTCCAACAGGCTATTACACGTCCTAAAATTCCAAGCGGTCAGAAATTTATTGATTTGTTAAGTTAAGGTATAATTTCTAGCCAGCAAGCCGACCTGAACGTGTAAATTCAAGTCGGCCTACCTTTATGATGTGACCATTCAATTCATGAAAGAAATGTGTATATATGGAAACCGCAGACCTCATTTATAATTATTAGTTTCAGTGATCATTTCAGAGAAGAAACATAGAAGTTTGAGGAGGATGTTATAGAATACAGTTTGGGCAAATACTCTTTGTGATTGGGCTTCCTCCATTATAGTAATTAATAGGTGTCAGAACAATTCCCTGTGGGTGTAGAACGCAAACATCTTTTTTAGGACTCAGACTTGTTGATCTACAGCTCATTTTTGTTGGGTGATCATTCAAGATACATACTTTGGATTGCTTTCCTGTGGAGACTTATTTTGGAGCTCAGACCATATTACATCACCTCAAACCTTGTGAACAGTCAACAGTTCAAGCTATGGAACAGTCAGACTAGAACCTTGTAATAGTTCAGAGACCTGTGGTGTCATCACAACTTAGAAATCCTACCTTGTATCTATGATAAGTGTGGTAAGCATATCTGTGAGGGATCAGATTGGAAAGAGAATGACAGTATTACAGTAGGACAAGTCTCTTATTACAACTCGATTTTACTAAACAGTCATCACCTCAACTCTATGGCAAGAGGACTACACCTTGGATAGTTGCATGTGGGCAGTGTCATTATGAAGCTTTAACCTGAAGAAGGTATGAACAATAGACTTGTAAGAGCTGAGATTAGTATATGAAAGCTTAGGTGTCTGTGGAACGCTTGGGATAGTCTACAAGAGACTCAAATCTATGTTATGTAGACTGCCACTTATCTACAATGGATAGCTTTTTGTGATTGCAGATCAGGACCTGAACTTCTGGAGGATTAGACCCATTCTATGGAGAAATACATATCTTTGGGAACATTCCTTTGGTAAAAGCAGAAACGGGTTTTTAAACAACTTTGTTGATCATTTATTGAAGCAGAATTAAAGGCTTCTTGAAGCATATTCAGAGCATCTTTAGTAATATTGAAAACCCACAGTAATCTCTTTGTGGACTTGTGACCTAAGTGTGGATTTGAAAGCACATTTGATTTTGTACAAGAGAGGTTCTTGGGGCAGTCTATTGTAGGTACTTGATTGAAAGCCCTATGGAGTGATCTTAAGAGAAGATGCTTTGACAATCTTGTGATCAAATTTGAAGAGCCTAGTTGAGGAACTTTAATGGAGAAGACCTTGTATTTCAACAAGATTGAAATACTCTTGAAGGAGCATCTCTTTGGATCATATTGAATATTGTTAAACATACAACCTTGGCCTATTGAAGAAATCTTGTTAAGAAGCTTTAATTGATCTTGAAGGCACCCTTGGAGATGATGATACATTGAAGTCGTCATGAGGTGACCTTGAAGAAGTTTTGTTTGGGTAGCATGAAGAGAAATGGTGGCACCTTCATGTGAAGGACAAGGTTGTCATTGATGACGTGACGTGGAGACTAAAGTTAAGGCATTGTTGAATATTGACAAGGCTCGGTGATGAAGACCTTGGGAGCCATGAAGTACAACTAAATGTATCTTGACAAAGTGAAGCTGAGGGTTGGATCCCAAGAGGTTGGAGCCTTGAAAAGACAAGGTTTGTGCCTTGGAGGATAGGGTTGGATCCCTAGAGGATCGATGTCCTGAAGAAACTAGGTCAGAGCCTGTACCATAGAAGGGTTGGTGCCCTAGGGTTGGAACCTCTAAACACAAGGTTGGTGCCTTGAGAAGATAGGGTTGGTACCCTAGAGGTTGGACCCTCACAAAAGTCCAAGTTGGTGCTTGGCAACAGGTTGGAGCCTGAGAGATTGAAGATTGGTGTCTTCATCTAGGGTTGGAGCCCTATATACATTGTACTTGATTTATTGTGAAAAGAAATTAATAGAAGCATTTATTCTTATTGTTCATTTTGTGTTCTAAATATAAGTTATCTAACTGGTAAAAGTAACAATTGAAAAGAAATATTGATTCACCCCCCTCTCAGTATTTCCAACAATTGGTATTAGAGCTAGTATCTTCTCTCAAAGCCTAACAACTTGAAGGTTGATAATTAGAACACAAATAGCGAAGCCAAGGAAGAAAGTCTCCAATCCTCCTAAAGATGTGTCTCCCTCAACCACCGAAATTGAAGTCAATCAATTTGTGAAGGCTCCATTGTTCAATGGAAACTTTGATATATGGGAAGCAAGAATCAGGAATTTCTTAAAGGTTCAAGGCATTGAAATCTAGAAATTGGTGATTGTTGATAGCATGATGGATGGAGAATCCAAGGAACATAATACAAAAGCAATGAAAGCAATCTTGAATGGGCTACTTGATTCTATGAAGGCCAATTTTGAAAAATGTTCATCAGCAAAAGGCATATGGGATAATCTTCGTGATATTCACTCAAAAGGAGCATTGACAATGATCTCTAGTCAAGGAAATAATGGAAAACAAGAAGGAAATCTAGAGACGATCAAGGAAGTTGAAGATAAGAGTGATGACATCAATGCTAAAGAATACTTAGAAGATGAAGCAAATGAAGAATATTTTGAAGAAGATATCCTCACTAAGCTTATGGATGCCATGGAAGAGATTAACAATTTGAAAAAGGAAAATGAGGAACTTAAGAACAAAGCACAAGTTGGTGACCTGCACAAGACAAGGAAGGAAATTGACCTTATCAAGCTTCAAGTGCAAGAAAGAGATGAGGAGCTCACCAATATTAAGGAATAATTTCATCAAAACAAGAGAAAGCATCATGAAGAAGTCATATTTATGACAAATCAATTGGATAAAGTGAAGAAATGGAAAGATACCTTGTCAAGCCACCTTAAACAAAGGCACAAGAGCTTGAACAAACTTGAAGAAGAGATTGGTTAATACAAGGAAGAGGTCTCCTACCTTAGATATCAACTAAAAGAAGCAAGGAAACAAGCACAAGGAGCTGAGAAGGTGATGGAAGCTTTGTCATTCATAGAAGGACAAGTTGACGAAGCATAAAAAGAGAGAAACAACATGATATTCCAACTAGAAGAAAAGGATGATGACATTACCAAGTTAAGATTAGAAATCACTTCTCTTAGGGCCCAATCATGTGAAGCAACCAAGATGAAGGAAGAAATGGAGATCATTCTATCAAAGAAGGATGAAGAATGCAAGAAAATGAAGGAAGAAATTGTCTTTCTTAAAAAGGAAGTTGACTGATGAATAAGAACTTGAAAAGTTCTCAAACCCTATATGACATCCTAAGTCATCAAAGGTCTCCCCTCAATAAATCATTTCTTCACTATGCAGGTGAATCCTCAAGCAATAATGATAATGCTTCAAACAACAAGGATGTGAGGAAGCCTGGAAGAAATGTTGATGCTCCCAGCAAAGGAAAGAGTCAAGTTTACATTGGAAGAAATACTACTCCAAGAAGAAATGCAGATGGTGTCAAGGATGAAAGAAGCAATGGTTGTCATCAAAGGATCCCAAGGCAAAAATACTTTAGAGGTAAATTAAGGAAACCTTCTTCTCCCAGGTATCAAAGTATATTTCTTTGTTATTGCCATTCTTGTACAAACTTTGGGCACATGGAAAAGGATTGTAGGGCATATCAAAAAGATAGATTTAATGGTCCCTGTCAATCTACAAGAAGCAATTTAGCAAAAATTCATGAATTTTTATACATGAAAAACATAGAGTGCTTCAAGTGTCATAACATTGGACATATGGCACGTGATTGTAACTTGAATTGGGCCCCTAAACAAGCAATAACCATACCATAGAAAAGGGTTACACAAGTATGGAGAAGGAAGAAAATACAATCCGGAAGTCTCTTGAACTCTCCAGCCAACAACACATGTTGTTGAATTGATGATGTCATCCTAGATATTCCAAGTATTTTATGGGGAGACTTTGCCAAAAAGAACATCATGCATACAGTTAGGGGGAGCTTATGATGATTAGGCATTCTTGCAGAAGCTATCTGTGAATAGACCCTATGAAATCCTTGATGAGCAACATGGACATTCATTCTTTGATAGATCGTATCTCAGGAAATTTCCATTGAAGAGCATGATCCCTTATTCATCCATGAACTACTATTGAAGATCTCTTCCACTTGGTCACTAAGCATGTAATCTTTCATAAGCTAGAGGAGGTCGAGCAGATAGGGGGAGTTGGTTCATCACATAAAGAAATGCAAACACATCTATTATGGATCACATTTCTAGAAAGAAGAGAATCTTGATAGGGGGGGCAATATATCTATCATGGAGAACTATCATTGATGAAGAGAATGCGATAAATCAGCATGTCAATAAGCAGCTTGATAGGAGGAGTACATGGGCACCCATTTGCCATTGATGTCAAAGGGGGAGAGAATGCTGAAAGGGGGAGAGTATTGCCATTAATGACAAAAGGGGAGATTATTGGATAAGGTTATCAATGATGTCAATATGATGTCATACCAGCATTGTTGAAGCTAATGCTATGTTCCATTGATGATGACAAACGCTAGAATCACTTAAGTCAATATGATGTCAAACCAGTAATGAACTTAACCCCAGGGAAATTAATATAGTTGAAGATAAAGGAAACCCTAACCTTAGATGTTGTGAATTTATGTCAAACACTTGCTGAAGATGTTAAAGATACCCTAAATGCATATATGAAACTCTAGATTCATATGCTACATGCATGAAAAATACTAAATGCATATGAAGCCTTACACACATAAATGATGCCCAACTAACCTTACAAATGAAGAACATTAAAGGAACAATTTTGGAAGGCCCCTATTAAACAATTCATGAATTTGAGGCAACCAAGAACATGAAGAGAGCACAAAGATAATGACATGAAGACTCAGACATGAATTGTGAAGACAATTAATGAAGGAATCATCCATGAAGAGGGAGCCCATCTATGAAAGAATGTTGTTATCCTATATTTCTGCACTCATAAATATCAGTCACATTAAAAAATACTTTTTTCTACCTTAGATGTATAATTCTTCCATGAGACCTACACCATCTTAAAGAGCATAATGTTTCCTTTCCAATGAACTATTACACGTTCCAAAATTCCAAGCGGTTGGAAAGTTATTGATTTTTTAAGCTAAGGTATAATTTCTGGCCAGCAAGCCGACCTGAACGTGTAAATTCAAGTCGGCCTACCTTTATGACGTGACCATTCAATTCATGAACGAAATGTGTATATATAGAAACCATAGACCTCATTTCTAATCATCACTTTCGGTGATCATTTCAGAGAAGAAGTACATAAGGCCGAGGAGGACGTTATAGAATACAATTTGGGCAAATACTCTCTGTGATTGGGCTTTCTCCATTATAGCAGTAGACAGGTGTGAGAACAATTTCTTGTGGGTGTATAACTCAAACCTCTTTTTCAGGACTTAGACTTGTTGATCTGCAACTCATTTTTGTTGGGTGATCATTCAAGTTACATACTTCGGACTGCCTGCCCATGGAGACTTGTTTTGGAGCTCAGACCATATTACATCACCTCAAACCTTGTGAACAGTCAACATTTCAAGCTGTGGAATAGTCGGACCAGAACCTTGTAACAGTTTAGAGACCTATGGTGTCATCACAACTCGGACATCCTACCTTGGACCTATGATAAGTGTGGTAAGAATATCTATGAGGGCTCAGGTTGGAAAGAGAATCACAATATTATAGTAGGACAAGTCTCTTGTTATAGCTCAATTTTACTAAACTGTCATCACCTCAACTCTATGTCAAGAGGACTACACTTCGGACAGTTCCCTGTGGGAAGTGTCATTGTAAAGCTTGAACTTGAAGAAGGTATGAAAATCATACTTGTAAGACCTCGGATTAGTATATGAAAGCTCAAGTGTCTATGGAAGGTTCAGGATATTCTACAAGAGACTCATACCTGTGGTGTGTAGACTGCCACTTATCTACAATGGATAGTTTTTTGTGATTGCAGATCCAGACCTGAACTTGTGGAGGATCAAACCCATTTTGTGGAGCAATATAGATATTTGGGACATTCCTTTGGTCAAATATTAAATAGTTTTTTAAACAACTTTGTTGAACATTTATTGAAGCGGAATTGAAGGCTTCTTGAAGCATATTCGGAGCATCTCTGGTAACATTGAAAACCCACAATAATATATTTGTGGACTTATGACCTAAGTGTGGATTTGAAAGCACATTTGGTTTTGTGCAAGAGAGGTTCTTGGGGCAGTCTATTTTAGGTACTTGATTGAAAGCCCTATGGAGTGATCTTAAGAGAAGATGCTTTGCCAATCTTCTGGTCAAATTTGAAGAGCCTGGTTGAGGAACTGTAGTGGAGTAGACCTTGGGTTTAAACAAGCTTGAAATACTCTTGAAGGAGCATCTCTTTGGAGAATATTGAATATTCTTAAGCATACAACCTTCGCCTATTGAAGACATCTTGTTAAGAAGCTTTAGCTGATCTTGAAGGCACCCTTGAAGATGATGATACATTGAAGCTGTCATGAGGTGACCTTGAAGAATTTTTGTTTGGGTAGCACGAAGAGCAATGGTGACACCTTCATGTGAAGAACAAGGTTATCATTGATGATGTGGCATGGAGACTAAAGTTAAGGCATTGTTAAAGATTGATAGGGCTCAGTGAAGATGACCTTCGGAGCCATGAAGTACAACTAAATAGACCTTGGCGAATTGAAGCTGAGGGTTGGAGCCTCGAAAAGACAAGGTTGGTGCCTTGGAGGATAGGGTTGGAGCCCTAGAGGATCAGTGTCCTCACGAAACCAGGTTGGAGTCTGTACCAGATAAGGGTTGGTGCCCTAGATGTCGGAGCCTCACAAAAGGTTAGTGCCTTGAGAAGATAGGGTTGGTGCCCTAGAGGTCGGAGCCTCACAAAAGTCCAAGTTGGTGCTTGGCAACAAGTTGGAGCCTGGGAGATTGAAGATTGGTGTCTTCATCTAGGGTTGGAGCCCTATATACATTGTACTTGATTTATTGTGAAAAAGAGATTAATAAAAGCATTTATTCTTATTGTTCATTTTGTGTTCTAAATATAAGTGATATAACTAGTAAATGTAACAATTGAAAAGAAATATTGATTCACTGCCCTCTCATTATTTCCAACAATAAGTAACCATCGAATGATGAAAATTAGCCATATTAATGCTCATATGTCTTATGAAGTTTGCAGGGGATGAGAATGGACAAATATATGGAAATGAAGGTAACGATGAATGAGGAATAAAGGGAAATTTATAAAATATTAGGTGAAATGACCTTTGAAATCATATAAGAACAGGGGCCCAACATTTCCCTTACACTAGATATTTTGCATATCATCATGCAAACAAGAGAGGTAGTTAATAACCGCAAAATTAAAGTAAATTGATCTATATATCCTCGTTTATTTGGATTTAAGTATTTTGATCAATGTCTTATTATATAAATCTAATAAGTTAGCTTTCTTATGCCATTTCTTCGGAAACCGAAATGACTTATGAGATGACATTTTTTTGTTGTCTTTGTATAGCTAAAAAGCGTTGTGGTGCTATTTATGAGGCCACAACGCAAAGAAGTTTGGATAGTATGGGAAACACACAATAGAGGAAGTGTTATTCTAAGTTTTAAAAATTTACAGTAAGCAGTGCATACACATATTCTTTATGAATAAAAAAGTAAAAACTAACAATTACACATAATACTCAGAGATTTACTCTAGAAACCCATAACTAGGAAAACCAACAAAATGTTTAGAGTATTACCTCTATGTTTCTTCATCATTCACAATACAATATATAGGATTTTATAACATCCAAAATCCTTAATCCAATGTCGCATATTAGATTAAACCTTAATTCCTTAATGAAAATTAGAAAACCGTGGGATAAAAAACACCAAAAAATAAGGCTTAAACATACCAGTAAATTTTTGTTGGGTCTTATGCCCTAGAACCCCCAAACAAAGAGGTCCAAGTTTCCCTTCCTTTCTCCCATATCAACGTGTATCACATGGGGTTAGTTGCTCAAATAATATAACACATACCCAACAATTCTAAGGAAATGTGTAGTTCCCAACCATTACCAAATAAAGGGGTTGAAGACCAGTGATTAAACAAGTAACTTGGAAGTTTCCACAATATAGAAACCCAAATAAGGCCAAACCTATGAGCAAGGATCATGATAAAGGGTACAAAGGCAAAAGGGAACTTGTCAGAAAGTATTAGACATTAGGTGGTTAGGCCTTGTCCATGCTCCTAAGGTAAAAATGATGACTCAAAATGAAAATATACTAACACAAATGATTTGTCACATGGAAGAGTGAAAGGAAGGAGTATATTGTCATCCATAAGAAGACCATATATGGTCATTGTATTATAAATACTCCCTACACCCACATATAAAAGTGTGTAGGCATAAAGATTGTAAAGTGAAAAATTCATAGCGCACACCATACTTAATAGTGTCATCTTAGGAACAATGCAAGTAATAACTCCCTATCCATGCTTAAGTTCACCACTTGTATATTCAATTAAATGAAGTAATATGAATCCAAACCATTAAGTATACAACTCATTGTTGTCATGACCACACATCCAATGAATAATCATAGCACATGATGAGAAGTATTATAAAAATATTGTCCAATGTCTTTTTGTAAGGTGTCTAATTCCTTCTCTAATTCACAATTTTGAATGTGAAGAGAAAAATAGGCATAAAGTTGCATTCACAAAAGGTATACTTTTTATTAAAAAGTGATGAATATCTTTATCTAAATAGTCATGTATTTCTTTCTTTATTAATGGAGAAAGAATATTTAAAATGACAAATAACAGTTTCTTAGAATTCATTACCACAATGTCTCTAATTAGAAGAAATTCTCATCTCATCTTACTTTAGTAGTATATTTAATTAATAAAAAAATGTTATATTTATAATAAATATAATA
>APFE031616699.1:40539-60742 GCA_000404065.3 Pinus taeda
TTTATTATGAAGTTCATATTGAAATAAATTTTTTAATATGAATATTCAAATAATTTATAACAATTTATTTTAATTTATATTGAAGTGTATTTAAAAATATAAAAAATATACATCTTTATCACATTCAAAATGAAACTGTAATTTTTTTTGTTTTTTATTTTTTATTTTTTCAGTTACTTATCTCTCAAGATTGATACATATTAGTCACATAAGTATCAGAATATTTCAGAATATTTTATATGTGATAGAAGTAAAGTGATATGTTAAAATGTTAACTAAACATTTAATAAATCTTCATTCAACATATATATCATTTTAATATTATTTTTTTATTATAATTTTTTTTTTTTTTTTAAACGCTTTTCAATTTGAACTTGAGCAGAGGTGAAATTATACGTATCACTCGTATTAAATTGTAAAATACAATTTTAAACCCTATCAACTTGAAAATCCAACACTATCATTCAAACCACGAAAAATTAGGGGAGAAATTTATATTTTCATAGTGTAGTGGAAACAATCCTATCGCGTCCCATATAAAGGGGATCACGTTTAATTTGTGAACTTCAAATATACCACCTTTATTCCCAATATTTTAATTTAGAAGACCACCACTATTTGTCATTATTTCTTTTCGCCACAATTTCAATGTAATTGCTTATCATATATTTATTTTTATTTAAATTTATTCTTATTTAAAATTCATAAATATAACAGAACTAAGATATCTTTCATATTTACACTCCACCACAAACTAAAGCCTTACAATTAAGACTGTATTGCCCACTGCTTCATTTGGTTAACTGTCGTGACAAAATGATACGGGAGGACACCCTCCTGCAAAGCTGCCATCTCCTTCTCCACCACCTGCTCCTCCATGTCACTTGGGATGAATAAATGCGTGGTATTCTCAAAATGTGGCACTTCCCCATTTCTATATTACAACACCCTCGCAGGTCTATCTTCCAAAGTTTTGCCAACACACTAAGCCCTTCTATTTTTCCCAACGCATCGCAACCCCTCAAATCGGATACTCTACTGTTGCTGGCCATGAACCAACCTTCACCAAATCATTACAACACTTGATGCGGAGGGTATGAAGGTTGATGCACACACCTTCAGTGTTGGAAATAATAATCCTAACCACTGCAATAAACAGTTGGATAGCAGTCATACCTGTAAGACGTTTTTGCAGGTTGCGTCTCAGCATGAAGATAGAAAGACCGAAGCCAAACGCGAACCACTCAGAAACTCAAAAAAGGCATTTAAAGAATTTATGTACTTAGATAAATAAATATGGGCAAACATTAATTCAACAACCTTGCCCACACTCTAGGAACACCTGCGCGACTCTGATCACACTCAAGAACAACATCACAATTAATTTCACTATGCCATGAATTAAATGTAAAAATTGTCTGTTGAGTTATATATGAATGTAAAAGTCATTTTGTAATAGGTTAGAGAGCATAGAAGAGTAAGACTATGTAGAAAGGTTAGAGAGCAAGTAGAAAAAGAGTGCAAGTCTCTATGGAGAAAATTGTGGAGCAATTTTTGGTGGGCGCGTGAAACAACAGTTACTGTGTTTTACTGTATAGTGTTGTGCGTAAGTTTAAATCTCTGTAAAATCTTATTTTACTTTGTAAATGAGCCCGTCTCATGTAGATGTATTTTCATGTTCAAGAAATGAATGCTAAGTTTTGTGTTGCTCCAAACCTATCTTGTTAATTTTACTGCGAGTGTTCTTTAAGTCTTTGGAATAGTTTAGAGTGTTCTTTAAGTCTTTGAAATAGTTTAGAGGTGCGCGAAATTCAAGCCTGGAAATTGGCCTCGTGGTGAGCGAACTTAGTTTCGTGATAATAACTTTGAGAAAGTTATAACTCTCTGCCTCTCCCGTCGCCGAAAACAAAAATCAAATTCGCCCCGTCCACGAAAACAAAAATCAAATTCGCCCAAACATATTTTTAACATGGTATCAGAGCGGGTTAAACTCTGTTAGTGTAAAAACAAGTGTTTTTACTAACAGTGAAAATTGTTTTGAGCGCGCATTGTTTTTTAAGCATATTTACCAGTAGGTAGAAATTTTGTTTTTAGGCTTAGAAATGGCAACATCAAGCACAAGCTTGACTAATCCTCAAATAGCTCAGTTTAATAGAAAAAATTATGATTATTGGGCTATTACAATGAAGGCCTTGTTTTCTTCTCAAGATATTTGGGATTTGGTAGATAATGGTTTTCAAGAACCAGATGCAGCAACATACAATGCCTTATCTCAACAAGAAAGAGATGTGTTAAGGGACAACAGGAAGAAGGATTCAAAATCCCTGTTTTATATCTTTCACGCAGTTCATGAAAGTATTTTCCCAAGGGTTGTAGCAACAATGAAGTCCAAGCAAACATGGGACATCCTCTAGACATCCTACCAAGGCATGGCAAAAGTCAAGACAGCGAAGCTGCAAATGTTGAGGAGAAATTTTGAAACACTTTGTATGAAAGAGTCTAATAATATAGACTCATTTTTTACACATTTAAGTGGGTTGGTTACTCAAATCAGGTCTCATGGCGAGACACTTGAGGAAAGAAGAATAGTTGAGAAAATTTTGAGAAGTCTGCCAGCAAGGTTTAAGGCCATTATTGTGGCCATAGGAGAGACAAAGGATCTCTCACAGTTTTCAGTGGATAAGCTTAACGCATCACTGATTTCTCATGAACATAGACTAAATAGAGCAGCAAGCTCCTCATTGGAGCATGCCTTCAAGACAAAAGTATCATTTGGTCAAGGTTGAGGCAGAGGAAGATCATATGCTAGAGGAAGAGGAAGAAGCCCACACAAAAGTGGAAGAAGTAGCCCTTCAAGCTCAAATGGAAGAGGCAGCAATCAAAATCCAAGTCAAGGCCCAAGCCAAAATCAAGCACAAGGTCAAAGGTATGATAAATCTCAAGTTCAATAACATTACTATAAGAAGTATGGTCATTATGCAAATGAATGTAGAAAGAAGCAATATGATATTAGTAACAGCCAAGTGTAAATTTCACAAGAGAAAATTAGAACCATGGTAGCATGTTTTTAGCTTGTAATGTAACACAAGAAAAATAGAGTGATATATGGTATCTAGATCAGGGTGTAGCAACCACATGTCAAGAAACAAAGAAATGTTTTCTAATCTAAAAGAAAGTGTGAAATTTGAAGTGACATTAGGGACTAATAGCGAAGTCTCTGTCATGGGAAAAGGAAGAGTTAACATCCTAACAAAGAAGGGGGAGAAGAAATACATCTCTGATGTTTACTTTGTCCTCGGTCTGAAACATAATCTCATGAGCATTAGACAGCTCACGCAGAAAGGCTACAATGTCTTCTTCAAAAATGATGTGTGCACAATTTTGGATAGGCCTCCAAGCATACAATTGATTGCAAAGGTTCAGATGACAGACAATAGAATGTTTCCCTTGAAATTAATATCAGATTTGCAAAAAGAAGATGCGCAAGCACAACTATCTATGAACTCACAAGAAAATGAAAGAAAAGGGGCAGCTGTCACACAAGTAAACTTTCAAGCAGAGGTAAAAGATGAAAACTGGTTATGGCACTTGAGATTTGGACATCTCAACTTTGGAGGTTTGAATTTGTTGCATAGGAAAGGCATGGTGAAGGGTTTACCACTCATAGAAAAATCAAACATCATATGTGAATGATGTATTTTGGGCAAGCAACATAGAGAGACATTTCCAGTAGGAAAGTCAGTGAGGCAAAGGCACCTTTGGAGATTGTCGACTCAGATTTATGTGGACCAATGCAAACACCATCAATTGGTGGCAGCCACTATGTATTGACATTCATAGATGACTACACAAGGAAGACATGGGTCTTTCTCCTAAAATAGAAAAGTGAAGTGTTTGAGTGCTTTCGCCAATACAAGGCTCTTGTTGAAAAGCAAAGTGGACACTATATCAAAGTCCTTAGGACATACATAGGTGGTGAATACATCTCAAATTATTTCCTTCACTATTGTAGGGAGTAAGGAATTCACAAGCAGCTTACAACAATATATACACTGCAGCAAAATGGTGTGGCAGAAAGGAAGAATAGGACCATTATGGAGATGGCAAGGAGTATGTTGAAGGCAAAGAATTTTCCAAATGACTATTGGGCTGAAGCTGTCATGTGTGCAACATATATCTTGAATAGATGTCCAACCAAAAGCATCCAGAACATCATTCCAGAAGAGGCGTGGCGTGGAAGAAAACAAAATGTCACTCACATGAGAATTTTTGGATGTGTGGCTTATAGACATGTCCCGGATGTGTTGAGAAAGAAGTTGGACAACAAGGGGGAGAAATGCATATTTGTAGGATACAACGATGAATCCAACGCATACAAACTCTACAATCCATTAACCAAGAAAGTCATAATTAGGAGAGATGTGTAGTTCTTATAAGAGGAAGCATGGGATGGAAGTTTAGAAAAGATAGTCAGTGTCAAAGCATGCATACCAAATGAGGAAAGAGAGGAATTAACAGCAGCAAGTAATTCCTCAACAGTGACTCCCTCTACTCTTATTCAAGCGAAGCAAAGTAGGCAGCAACCAATGCCATCAACAAATAATAGGACAGTTTCACACAGCCAAGCGAGTTCTTCTCCAAGCACATTGCGAAGCATGACACCAAGTGACATATCAAGCCCATCTTCAACAAGCAGAAGGCCAAAATCCAGAAATTTAAATAAAATTTATGAGCAAGATGAAGTTGATAGTGGCGCAGGTCTAAATTCCTTATTTGCACTATTTTGTCATGTAGATGACCCAATCCACTTTGAAGATGCAGTCAAAGAAGAAAAATGGGTTGCGACAATGGAGGAAGAAATAGAATCAATAGAAAGGAATGACACATGGGAGTTAGTGAACCTTCCGAAAGGAAAACATGTCATTGGAGTGAAGTGGGTCTATAAGACCAAAAGTAACATTGAGGGAAAGATTGAAAGGCATAAAGTAAGGCTAGTTGTCAAAGGATACAAGCAGCAGCATGGAAGAGATTACGCAGAGATGTTCGTGCCAGTCGCGTGGATGGAGACAGTGCATGCAGTTTTGGCGATTGCCATGCAACATAAATGGATAGTGTATCAGATGGATGTAAAGTCAACATTCTTGAATGGAGTGCTGAAAGAAGAAGTGTATGTCGCGCAACCGCCTGGTTATGAGATTGAAGGAAAAGAAGACAAAGTATATCGGTTGAAGAAAGCTCTTTATGGATTGAAGCAAGCGTCGTGCACATGGTATAGCAAGATAGATGCTTACCTGTTGGACAATGGTTTTGACAAATGTGATGGTGAGCCTACTCTTTACATTAAAGAGAGCGAAGGTAAGATTCTCATTGTCGTCTTATATGTAGATGATTTGATCTTTATAGGTAGTGATGATTTCCTCAACGCTAATTTTAAGCAAGTCATGAAGAGTGAGTTTGAAATGACTGACTTGGGATTGCTAAAATATTTTCTAGGCATAGAAGTGAAGCAAACAGAAAATGGGATTTTTATCTCTCAAGCAAAGTATGTGGCAGAAATTTTGGAGAGGTTTAAAATGCAGAACAACAAGTGCGCACCAACTCCAACTGTCATAGGGTTGAAGTTGAGCAAAGAAGATTACAGCAGCAATGTCAATCCGACATTATACAAAAGCATGATAGGCAGCTTGATGTATGTGACCGCCACTAGGCCAGATATAATGTATGCAGTAAGTTTGGTGTCAAGGTTCATGGAGAAACCCAAGGAGACACATTGGCAAGCAGCGAAAAGGATTCTGAGGTATGTCAATGGGACAAAATAGTATGGCATTTTGTACACAGCAACCAGTGATTTCAAGCTAGTTAGTTACACTGACAGTGATTGGGCAAGCAGTGTCGATGATAGAAAGCGCATGTTAGGATATGTTTTTCATTTGGGTTCCAGAGCCATTTCATGGGCCTCCAAGAAGCAGCCAATAGTGTCACTGTCAACAGCAGAAGCTGAATATGTCATAGCAATAGCAGCAGCGTGTCAGGCAGTTTGGATGAGAAGGATGTTGAGGGATCTACGTCATGACCAAGAGGGCGCGACAACTATTTTCTGCGACAACACCTTAGCAATTGCATTGTCAAAGAATTCTGTCTTCCACAAAAGGACCAAGCATATTGATGCTAAATATCATTTTATTAGAGAGATGATTAACAATGATGAAATTGTGTTGCAGCACTGCAGGTCACAGGAACAGCTTGCTGATACTTTCACAAAGCCATTGGCAGGAGAAAATTTTGCTTATCTTAGAAACCGTTTGGGAATTGTCAATGGTGGCAGTTGTGATTAAGGGGGAGTGTTGGAAATAATAATCCCAACCACCGGAATAAATAGTCGGACAGTAGCCATACCTGTAAGACGTACTTTTTGTAGCTTGCGTCTCAGCATGAAGATAGAAGGACCGAAGCCAGACAGGAACCACTCAGAAAAGGAATTTAAAGAGCTTTTGTACTTAGATAAACAAATATGAGCAAGCATTAATTCAACAACCTTTCCCACACTCCAGAAACAGTTGCGCAACTCTGATCACACTCAACAACAACATCAAAATTAATTTCGCTTTGTCATGAATTAAATGTAAAAATTGTCTGTTGAGTTATATATGAATGTAAAAGCCATTTTGTAATAGGTTAAAAAGAGAGCGTAGAAGAGTAAGACTGTGTAGAGAAGTTAGAGAGCAAGTAGAAAAAGAGCGCAAGTCTCTGTGGAGAAAATTGTGGAGCAATTTTTGGTGGGCACGTAAAACAACAGTTACTATGTTTTAGTGTGTAGTGTTGTGCGTAAGTTTAAATCTCTGTAAAATCTTATTTTACTTTGTAAATGAGCCGCAGTCTCATGTAGATGTATTTTCATATTCAAGAAATGAATACTAAGTTTTGTGTTGCTCCAAACCTATTTTGTTAATTTTACTGTGAGTGTTCTTTAAGTCTTTGGAATAGTTTAGAGGTGCGCGAAATTCAAGCCTGGAAATTGGCCTCGCGATGCGTGAACCTAGTTTCTTGAAAATAACTTCACAAAAGTTATAACTCTCTGCCTCTCCCGTCCGTGAAAACGAAAATCAAATTTTCCCAAACATATTTTTATCATTCAGGAAAGGATACCTCTCTTACTTCTGTGCAGTACAACTCTAACTCCCAAAGCTGAATCAGGCCTTTGTCCTTTGCCCTTCACTTTCTCTTTCTCGTTGGGGTAGACAACTCCTTAAATGGCAGTTCACGCAGTGGACAATCGTGTACTTTTAAATAACGGAGATTGTTCATCTCCATGAGATCTTGTAACTCTTGTATTCTACATTTTGATATCTCCTAATGAATCAGGCAAATGAATCAGGCAGGCGTTTCAATTCCTAGCGTCCATGGTGCAGTAGTTCCCTCAAACTCAATAGGCAATCAAATGAAGGTGGCAATTCTTTCAACAAAGGAATTCCTAAGAACAGATATTTCAAATTGCTTAGGCATGTAGTCTGCACAATGGTCAACTCTTTTAAGTGTATAGCCAAGAGATTCAACCCAACCAATGACTTTTGATGTTCCACTTTGGCAGGCAATGCTTCCATTTGGTCACATCCTGATAAGCCTAAGAATTGAAGCGTGGTGATGTTTCCAGGTAGTGCAATCCAACACGTGCTACAATGATTCAAATCCAGAAATCTCAGTTGTGATAGATTCCCCAACAAATCCAGAAGCTTCTTCAAACTTTTGCATCCAGATAGATCAATGCCTTGGAGATTTGTTAACTCCTCCAATGAATTTGGAAGCTTCTTCAAACATTTGCATCCAGACAGATCAATGCCTCGAAGATTTGTTAACTCCCGCAACGATTTCAGAAGTTTCTTCAAACTTTTGCAGTGATTCAACTGAATGGATTGGATTTCTATCAAATGTCCCAAGAAATGTGGAAGCTTTTCCAAATTTTCGAAACTGGATAGACCTACTGTTTTGAGATTTGTTAAATTCCCAAATAAATTATTTGGAAGCATGTTCAAACTTCTACATGTTCCCATATCAATTGACACAAGATTTGTTAGATGCCGAAAAAAATTGGTAGTGTCTTCAAGCCGGAATCTTACAGGGTGGTCCTTTGAAGATTCTTTAAATTCCCAAAGGAATCTGGAAGTTCCTCCAAATTTTTTCACTTGTCCAGTCTGATTTCTTGGAGATCTGTTAAATCCCCCAAGGAATTTGGAAGTTTTTTCAAACTCTTGCAATTGGATAGATTTGTTAAATACCCCAAGGATTTTGGAAGACGCTTCAATATGTCGAAGTGAGACAGATTGAGGTGTTGAAGGCTCGTTAGACCTGTGAAGGAATCTGGGAGCTTCTTCACTCTTTTGTAGCCAATGAGTTCAATGTGTGACAGATTTTTCAAACACCCAAAAGATTCTTGAAGTACCTCCAAACCTTGGTAGTTGTTAAGGGTGATTCGTTGGAGATTTGTTAAATCCCCCAAGGAGTTTGGAAGCCACTTCAATATGTTGCAGCCTAATAGATAGAGGTCTTGGAGATTTTCCAGATTCGCAAACGAATTTGGAAGAAGCTCCAAACTCCCGCACCCGTGGAGGGATATTTGTTGGAGATTTGTTAGATCTCCCAAGGATTTTGGAAGCTGCTTCAAACTATTGAAGTCAGACAGCTGGAGGTCTTGGAGATTTGTTAAATCTGTGAAGGAATCTGGAAGCTTCTCCATCCTTTGGAAGCCAAAGAGAACGATGCTTTGGAGATTTGTTAAATTTCCAAATTCCTTCCGAAGAATTATGAAGCGCCCATGCAGCTCTAGATATTTCAAGGAGCGTAGATGAAAGAATTCTTCTGGTAACATTGATGGATCTGCGAGCTCTGGAGGACTAGTTGAATAATTAAAATTTCTAAAGACAATATTGACTTTGGAAACTCTAAAAGTGGAGCATCATGAACATACAACTCCCACAACTATAGAGGTGCCTGCAATGTTGGACGTTTTAATCATAACATGAGAAAACAGAAAATACAAAATTACTCTCATCTACTATTGCTGTATATTCATCTACATTTACTCACATGAGAATCACGATGCCATAATTTTTTCAGTTTCGTCCCACTCACTTCTAAAACTTTTAGCTGGTCCATTGGAATCCAGGTAGGCAGTGAAGAGTAGGGACACTTATTCCAGTGGAGCCATATGAGATTTGGTGACCGCACCCTTCTTATTATGCCTTCCACAAATTCCCCTTCACTTTCAAGAAGTTTCAATGTTATCATTTTGGTCACCGACTCACTTGAAATTTTGTTCAATGGTATTTCTAAGTTTGTGCGTAATAATTGTTCTTGTTTTGTTAACTGGGTAGGCATCCTAATTCCACATATATCTTGTATTACCTGTTCGTTCATTAAAAGGCAGTATTAAGACATAGTACCTGGCATATTATTTATTTATTTGCATAAAAAGAACTTGAAATTTGCAGACATGGGTATGAAGTCTTAATGATTAAATCACTTACAGATGATAATGACTTCTCCTTGAACAAAGCATGGACCTCCTCAACCAAATACCAAAGACAATGGGGCATTGATACTTCTTCCTCAACAATATTTCTTCCCATGTCACGCACATGATCATGCATTCTCATGTTGTTCACTTTTACAACTACAAACCCTGACATCATCCACAGAGTCTCCTTCTTTACCTCTACCTCTACAAGACATCTGTCTTCTAGAGTTTGAAGCCTCACCAATCCACCCGATATTGTTACCCACTTAAACCTATCTTCTCCTAAGCTAAAACAAGCAATATCTAAAAATATTTGTTGTTCCTTTTGATTCAATGAATTATAACTAATTTTAAGGCTTGCAAGGATCTTATCAGGCAATCTATGAAGTTATTTCAATTTTTCTTCCCAATAAGGATAACCTTGCCCACATAAAAGAGCACCAAAAACTTTTAACGATAAAGGCAAACCGTCGTAGCTTTTTACAAACCTGTCGACAAAGTTTTCAAACCCTGGTCGTGGAGGTCGCTGAAAGAAGGCATAGGAGCAGAAACGATCTTGGGAATGTGATAGATTGAGGCCTTTTAGGTGATAAATTTATGACTTTCCTATTCTTGCACTTCGAAGGACATACTTGTCACGGGACGTGACCAAAATCAAGCTCTTGGAATGAAGGACACCCTTAATTGGAAAAAAATGCATCCAATTGATCGACATCATCTACATCATCTATTACTATGAGAGCCTGACAAGATGAGACACATGTTTCAAGTATTCCTATACCTTCTTCCCAATTATCAATTCCCCTACTTATGCCTTTCAAGTCTTTAATGAGCTGACACTGCAGGGAAGGTAGTGATGCCCTAGACGCTTTTTCTCTGACATCAACTAGAAAGGAGGAGCAGCCATAACTTGATCTCTTAGAGTTGAAGAATTCCTTGGCTAGCATAATTTTGCCAACTCCACCCACACCTGCAATCACAACTACCTTAGACTCCATCGATCTCTGCTCATGTTGGGATGATATAGACTTTTCAAAATCTTCAATTTTTTCTGGCAAACCAGTTGCATATTTGGTCACGTGTAAAGTTGGTTTTGGAACCTTTGTCAATACCCTATCCATGACCTTATCCAAGAGATTAGCCTCATCCCTGAATATGGCATATTCAGAGGGTAAAATTACAAACAGTAACCTGCCTAACTTGTCATGTGGGTATCAATCCATGAAAGAAAAACGAAGACAGGAATTGTAACAGTGTCGAAGAGACTCACCCATTACACACCTCCAACTCAAAGCTGCTGATATATGAAACCTGAGAAGGAGCCTCTCTCCAACCTTGAATTCTTCAGTGGTCGTATCACCCCTTTTCTTCATGTTTGAGCAGGGCTTGAGCATACGGTCCATCTTGAGCTGTGTCTGCCCACCAGAGATCAGAAGGTTTAATATTGTAAAATATAGGTAGAATGGTATCCCCACGCTTCTCTGAGTCTACCATCAGCCGAAGCTCATCCACACACCATTTCAAATTTGCATAGTTTTCAGAGAAAATGGCAATCTAGATAGAGACCACTTGGATAGCCTCCTCAGTTTGAGAAATAATTCTTTTTCCAGCGTCTAGCTATAGCCGGTCAAGAAACACTCGCAATCCATGGGAAGTAAGGCGCTGGTAGAGATGTGCGGCGAAGGTTTTCTTAACATCGCAGCCACGGTGATTTATAAATATATGGAAGTGGTTGGGTGTAGAATAGGGCACAAATGAATTAGATGCAAAAGTAGAGGCGGTTGTGTTGTGTGCCATTGGAAGAAGAAGAAGAAGAATAGAGGTAAGTAATGATAATAAGCAACCAAATGATATGCAGGAAAGTAGATCAAAAGGAAGTTTGAAGAAAATGATGCGCAAGCAGAGTGATGGGAAGTTTGAAGCACCAAACGATTTCAGATGGTA
This sequence comes from Pinus taeda, assembly GCA_000404065.3. Lineage (NCBI taxonomy): Eukaryota > Viridiplantae > Streptophyta > Pinopsida > Pinales > Pinaceae > Pinus > Pinus taeda. The sequence goes on from APFE031616699.1 coordinate 51,995, forward strand.
GAAAACAAAAGCAAGGGATAGGTGTGGCTTTGGATCTTCTCAGACACACCATGTCACACCCCTACACTGGCGGTACTCTTCCAACTATAGGAGGTGCGGCACCACCGACCACTTTCTTTTCACCAATACTTGCGATCATGGACTAAGCCTACTTTTGATACTTAGTTTATTTTCTTCTTTTACCAAGTATATGTTTTCCTTTATAACATAGTGAAAACCATTAACATTCACCATAAACAACATTAACCATAAATACACAACAATATAAAGGGAGGGGAAACTCCCTATAATGAGTCTTGCTCGAATAATCAATATACATAAGTTACAATCTTGGGAAACCCCAAATTTACACTTAGCCAAATTTTACATTCACCCAACAAACTCGGTTTCCCAGCTCGTCGGCACGCCCGAACGGTCACCGCATGACTTTCCCAACTCGTCGTTTACCCCTGAATGTGTTCATTCAGTTGCCGTGTCATTTTCCCAACTCGGGCATCGCTACCCATGTCACTGTGCCAACCTACCCGGGCACCTCCACACGCTGGCTGCACCTTCGTTCACAACCCAACACTCTGTCTTCGTTTCACCTCGCTGGGCGCTCCCACCCACGGGTCATCCTGCACGAGTTAACCAACTCATTCACCATTCGTTCGGCAGGCACACATGCCATGTCACCTTACCGAGCTCATCGTTCATGTTGTCCGGTTCGTGCGGGCTCATCGAACGCCCTGCTCCACCACAAAACCACCAAATGCTTAGCTCACACGTCGCACTTGTTTGTTTGAACAAGCATGATTCGATTGATCCTCCAACCAACTCACCGTCGGTTATATATATGCGTTCCTCCATTGTGTGGGGCGTTCGTCCGACCCACCAACCAAACACATAACTCATTGGCTCGTTTTGTTTTATGATACATTGGCCCACTCGTAATACGTGTGGTCGTCCAATCGTTGTGACTCTTCGGCGTTTGGCTCAAGTCGGCTCGTGGGCTCGAGCTGCATGCTTGCCCACTATAAGTCCGCGGCCTTGGCTCATCGCTACACTCACTCATTCGCTCGCCAACTGTAGCTCACCTCACACCTGTGTCTCACCCTTCACTAGCTCATCGTTTCCACCATTCAGCATGCTCGGTGGGCGCGCTCGTGCCGCCTGACCATCGCAACAACCGTAGGGCGTTATATCCTCCCCCACCTAAGGTCATTGTTGTCCTCAACAATTTGGCTGTCCACCGTAGCTTCCATCCAATGCCACATAATCATAGTATGTGTTCTATGAACAGTCATCATCTTGATCCATGACTTCAATCCATCTATATATTACAAACATCCCTGCAACATATATAATACAACAGTCTCCATCATGTGTCGTTCCATCATGTGAACTCCTCTACACAATACTCTAGCCAACACAACATCTTAGTCGAAACCAAGACATCTATCTGACACAAACCTGGTGCACTGCATGCCCTCATGTCATCGAAATGATTGGGTAGCTAATCCAACCGTAACACTCAACCCATGAGAATGTACCTTCTCCATGCCACCATTAGTTGTTTCTTCAGCATCTTGTCACAATCTCAAACTTAACCAAGAATATGCTCCAAACCCATGCTCAGGTCCATGGAATCTCCATCCCATCTGCAACATGTCATGATGCTAATGTCAATGTGCTACCTCGTAGTCACATTTGTTCCTGCATCATCTACCTGTCATCATAATTCCTACTCAAATGTTTAAGGACTCACTGCCATGAGTAGCTAACAATGAGCCCCATATTCTAAGTCATCTAAGAAGATGTGGAGGGAGCAGAGCCTGAAGTCTCTCCCTCACTGATTAGCTCAATCCATATCCATCTAAATATGCCATACCCAGGTCCATGAAGTAAACTCCATCTCATCAGCAACATGTTTTCCATGATATTTGGTACCAATGTGCTGCATGAAATCAGCCACATTTATCCCAACATCATCATCCATCTGCAAAACATCCATCTACTCAAATCTGCCATAGAAACAAGTATACACCTGTCTCATCATCCATGTATCAAAATTGGTCAAGTCTCGGCTCAAACCATGCCCAAGTGCTACCACCAAGGCATCATCATCGTGGTAACTCCATCACTCCAAAGTGTCTCATATTGATCCTCCACATCAAGTCACTCTCTCAACCATACCTATACATGTACTCAAAAGTATGCACCCCATCCTGCATCAAAGTCCCTGACCTCAGCTTCTCAATGCATCAGATCCTCTAAGTCCACCATAATATGAAGTCCCTAAAAGTCACAGCCTCATGTCATCATGAGCTCCATGATTCATCTCCAGCCAACATCCCAACAAGCATACATGTCTCGACCCAAAGGTCCCTGCAAGATGTCTCAGCTTTCCATGTAGTAGGAATACTTCATAGTCTGCTCACAAGTCCAATCAGTCCATGGCCTTGTTGTACAAGAGTGCCCGACCTCTCCATTAGCTCATAAATGAAACATCTCCATGTCACACCAGCAAATCCACCTGCACAACATCCCTACCTTGGTACTCCTCATTAGATGCCCATAAGTGACACCTCTACAAGTGCCTCCCTACATAAGATTACCGTGCTCCATGCCTCCAACCGGATGTCCATGACTCAAGTTACCATGTTGTCCAACTAAGTAGACCCATCACAACAATCGGTAATCCTCATCCAAGTCTACAAATCAGTTTAGTGAACTCGGTCACCCAACCATATCATCATCACATGAGTCTCTTCCACCATGGCTCCCCCACTAAAGGTTCCACCAAGACTTCCTCTTGGTCTCAGCCATGAGAAGTCCACCCAAGTATCACCATACTCAAGTGTGTGCCCTCCTCTAATCTGTCCATGAGTCATTCCAGGCACTTAACCAATTTCTCCATGTGGCTAAAGCATGACCCATTCCTCCGCAATGATCATCATGTTCCTCCCTTGTCACGGGTCTTCATACCTTCTACCATAAGGTCACAAACAACTCCAACAAGTCCTACAATAGTCAATGGTCCTTGCCTCTCCATACAAGGCCTCATTGTAGACATCCATGGTAAGATCCCCCCTTGCATCGGCAAACTAATTTTTCTCCTCCCTGCATATGGTTCATCTACCAAATGCTCAACTAAAACACAAGTATAAGTAGTACTTACTTCATCATGAGGCTCCTCCATGTGAGTTTCCTCATCCACCAATTTCTGCAACCTGCATGGTCCTGGTCCAACTTGATCAATCTCAAGTTCATCCTTTATCATTGTCATATCTGCAACATCCTCAACTATCACAGCTTCCTCTTTCTTATCATCACAATCTGCAACTTTCTCCTTATCCTGAATGAAAGCTATGAACTGCTCTTTCTCAAGAGCTAGCCATTCCCACTCTCGAATCAAGTCCTGCCAGATCTTCAACTCCTTGAATTCTGCATTAAACAAGTCCACTTTCCCTGCAAGTCCATAGGCTTCATCCATATTCATGTCAGAGACCCCTTCCTTAACTAAGGCACGAAGAGCATCCCTTGTTTCGAACAAGTCCTTGCCCACTTCTGCAATTCTTTGTTCAAACTCACTTGATTCTTCAAGTAGACTTCCTTCAAATTGATCGAAGGTTGTAAAACCCATTTTCTGCAAGATAGACATCCTCCTTGATTTTCTAAATCACCTATCACGAATGTCAAGTATTCAGCGTCTCATTGTTCGTCAGCTCTGATACCACCTGTCACGCCCCTACACTGGTGGCACTCTTCCAACCGCACTATAGGAGGTGCGGCACCACCGACCACTTTCTTTTCACCAATACTTGCGATCGTGGACTATGCCTACTTTTGATACTTAGTTTATTTTCTTCTTTTACCAAGTATATGTTTTCCTTTATAACATAGTGAAAACCAGTAACATTCACCATAAATAACATTAACCATAAATGCACAACAATATAAAGGGAGGGGAAACTCTCTATAATGAGTCTTGCACGAATAATCAATATATATAAGTTACAATCTTGGGAAACACCGAATTTACACTTAGCCAAATTTTACATTCACCCAGCAAACTTGGTTGCCTAGCTCATCAGCATGCTCGAACAGTCGTCGCACGACTTGCCCAACTCATCGTTTACCCCTGAACGCATTCGTTTAGTTGCCGTGTCGTTTGCCCAACTCGGGCGCCGCTACTCGTGCCACCATGCCAACCTACTCGGGCACCTCCGTACGCTGCCCGCATCTTTATTCACAACCCAACACTCCGTCGCACTTCGTTTCACCTCGCCAGGCGCTCCCACCCACGGGTCGTCCTACATGAGTTAACCAACTCGTTCATCGTTCATTTGGTAGGCACACACGCCATGTTTCCCTGCTCGAGCTCGTCTTTTCACACTGTCCAGTTCACCTATCATGCAGGCTCATCACACGCCCTGCTCCACCGCAGAACCACTGAATGCTTAGCTCGCACTTCACACTTGTTTGTTTGATCAAGTGTGATTCGATTGATCCTCCAACCAACTCGCCATCGGTTTATATATATGCATTCCTCCGTTGTGTGGGGCATTCGGCTGACCCACCAACCAAATGCATAACTCGTCGGCTCATTTTGTTTTATGATACATTGGCCCACCCATAATACGTGTGGCCACCCAACCGTTGTGACTCTTCACCATTTGGCTCAAGTCAGCTCGTGGGCTCGAGCTGCCTGCTTGCCCACTATAAGTCCGCGACCTTGGCTCGTCGCTACACTTGCTTGTCCACTCGCCAACCGCAGCTCACCTCGCTCTCATGTCTCGCCCTTCGCCAACTCGCCGTTTCCACCATTCAGCACGCCCAGTGGGCGCACCCATGCTGCCCGACCTTCGCAACAATCACAGGGCGTTACACACCGTGTCCTGGGAACCACATGTCTGTAATTTGCATGTTGAACAGTGTTATGATGTGTCTGGCCACGTTGTTTAGGCGCCCGCCAGTTTTATGATTCCGCGTTGTTTAGGGGCCCACCCATTTTTGTGATGTGACGTTACACAACACTTTCCAAATGCCACGCTTGTGATCGAATACGAAGATTGTCTCAATTTTCCTTGGTTTTCTATAACCTCCAATATTGTGTGATATAGTGTCATCTCATTTTTTCCTTGTCGACCCGAACATCCCATACTTTCTGCGTGAGTACGGTGCCAAACGCCATGTGTCCCATAGAGGAGGATGGAAGGGGTGGAGGACGAAAGATTATGCGGAAGGGCATCCAAAAGAAAAGCGAAAAAAAATTATCACTTCATTACCGTAGACCAATTTAGAATTTTTAAAAACATTTAAGATAATTGATTTAATAAAATATGATTATTAATAATATTTTTTGTATTTTATTTTTAACATAAATTAAATCATAATTTTAGATAATTTGAAATTAATTGAAATAAATAAAAACAATCAATATTACATAATGACTTCCTATACATCTCTGAATCCAAAAATATATAGAGGTTGTTATATCTTTGCCCATGATTAATGAGCATTATTTATGTTAGTATTATAAATTTAAGTATTTAAAATAAAAACAATTTATAAAAATGGATTTATGGAGAATAATAAAAAATAAATAAAAAATGTATACGAAATAATAATTGAAAAAAAAAAAATTATATAAAATGTTAAATCATATTTCTTAGAATTTAATTAATATTATGATATTTAAAAAAAATAAATGAGATTGGAGGTTTATTATGGGTTTTTAAATTTAATATAAAATTATAAATTTATTTGGAATAGAAAAAAACATTTTTTGATACTTTCATTATTCTTATTATTTTATATCATTGTAAAGTTTGAGATTGTACTATCTATAAAGAGTCATGGAGAAAGATAAAACAAATCTAAAAAAAATTATAACTTATACTCCCAAAATTAAAAGGAATATACTTCATCATTGTAATATCTCAAAAACCAAATTAAACATAATAATTTTATTAACATGAAGGAAATATTAATGATTAATATAAAGACGCTCTAAAATGGTTGATGCCCAAGAATTAGTTGTAGGTTTTGGAACCATTTTTGCAACCACCGGATCGATCACCAAAATATCCATTAAATTCACAAAATACAAGAGGGGGCCAACAATTCATTGCAGGGAGAGGATAAATAACATCTACCATTTTTGCAACCACTGGATCGATCACCAAAAAATGCATTAAATTCACAAAATTCAAGAGGCGGCCAACAATTCATTGTAGGAATAGGATACATAACATCTACTTTTACTGAAGTCTCAAGAATGGGCTTTGCAGGTATTTGCAGGCCTAGAATTCAGTGCGAACATCAATAAATAGTCTTCGTTCTATGAAATCTTAGATGATCCATTCATTCGTAAAATTCTTAAATTCTTGCAAATGTTAACAACAAAAAAATTGGGATAAGAATTCTATGGAATTCTTTACCAATTGGTCTCAAAAACTAAGGGAGATTTTTGCAAAGCCTAAGAATGCACATGCAATTACAGTAGGGATCAAAGCATGGAGTTGGGTTACAGTTTTTGGCGAAATGAGGGCACGTTTTGCTGAAAAATGGATGCTCGATTGAGCAATTTTAAGCGCTTGATCGAGCAATTTTTAAGCGCTTAATCGAATTTTTGAGGCGCTTAAAAATAGTTTGATCGAGCGTTTAAACAAAATCTCAATCGATCCATTTTCTAACCTGAGTTAACGGCTTGATCGAGCCCCTAAGTCATTTGGTTTACCATTAATACCATTAATAAAAGTTGGTAAGGGAGTTCGCGGGTTAGGATTTTTAATGGCACAATCAAGCCATTGGTTAATCACGTATGTTGCTCAATCAAGGGTTACCTTAACACTCGATCGAGAAATTTGAGTTTTGAATGGTCAAGCATTTAAAGCACTTGATCGAGCTCTTAAAGTCCTAAAAATTACAGTTTTAACCTCTTATTATCCAGATTTCTTTGCAACCCCTTTTCATACCCTATTGGATTTAGGGTCGAATTTGTCCTTAAGTGGAGGAGTTGATCATGTTGGGTTCGTGAAAGAATTCCCTATCCAATGTCATATGAATTTGACACTTTCAAATTCATATGATATTTTGCATCTAATTTCTTTTAAACATAACACTTGAATTTGTTTTTGGATAATTTAGGGCTGAATAAAAATCCAATAACAAAAAATATACAAAACAAAAAAATTCAAAAAATACCACTATCTTCATTTACGAGTCCTCTTCAAAAGGGTACTCTTGGTTTTTCAATTTATTTAAAGAGTTGAAAAAGTCTTATGTGAACACATGTGTCTCCAAAATGCAATTGAGATATTACTTTGCCAAGTTCAAAAATAGTTAAAAATATAATTTTGCATAAAAAAAGAAAATAATACAAAAAACTTAGTTGTCTCTGTGTACATCATGCTCATATATATCTAATATATATATTAATATTATATATTATATATATATATATATAATATTTATATATATATATATTATATATATATATATATATATTAAATTACACATTTTAGACTAAGTTATGCTACATGAATACACACATACCTCTTACGTTTTCCTAAAATTTGCAAGGGCATATATTGCATTTAATGGAAAATTGAGAGATTATACGACACTAATTTTTTTTGCAAAAAATATCATTAGGACAACAACATAATTCTCCACATATTGTATTTTTATTCAGAATCAAAATTCGCAATGCTTATATGAATTTTGACAGGAGAAATTCAATAAAAGAGGAAAAACATGAAATTTCATCTCCACATTTGGCCCAAAAGTGTAACCCATCTTCATGCTTTCACTCGTAGATAAGAAGAGAAGTATGTAGCTCATGGGAGTTGGTTTTTATTTTAATAATGTTGATTTTCTCAATTGTGCTAGTTAGAACTCAAAGATACTTTTGATCTTCTACATTACGGTTGATGCCTTCTTGTAGCATTTTCACTTCCTTTTATTTTCTAATTCTTTATTACTCTGCAAATTATCTTTATCATTAAAATGTAATAATATTTTTTAGATGGTTAGTATCTATTGGGATGATGCATTTCTATATTCCCCAATGATTTAACCAAGAATTCATGTCTTGATTCCATCCTCACTTAAGATCTTAGTGGTTATGGTTGGAGATGTGTTGGCCGGATAAATCATTCTTGCGGACAAGACCGATCTCCCTAGTATCTAATGATATCTAGCAACAAAGAGCACAAGAAGATATATTTTTCTGTAAACATGTTTCAATTCATTAATGAATACTAAGAAGTGTAATAGACCCTACCTCGGTCCAACGCTTGTTTGAGGCAGTTTTATCCCAACAGCTTCAAGTAGTTCTCGTTTAATAACCTGCATACACAAACAAGCACACATCAAAGCATACCTGCGTATAATAAAACATGTTCATTATGAAGATCAAGGAGCTCATAAAACAAACCATTAGAAATAGTTCATTGAGAAAAACAAACTTGATTATATTAACTTTTTGAATAAAAGAACCTTACAACCTTTGCCTTGATGTTGCACAAGTTCTTTCCAGGGTCCAGCAGGAGTGTCCTCTACTTTGACAAGCCTCAGTCACTTCCCAAATGACTTGAAAAGTATGTGATCTCTCCTCTCACAAGCTCAAAAAGGAAGCCTAGTTTTCAGCAGCATTTACCCTCAAGAATCTTCAGCTTTCAGCCTCCTCTACAACCAGCCCAATGCATGAATTTATAGTGCAAATGGAGGAAGTTGCAGGTCCACCATTGAAGGGATAAG
>APFE031616699.1:64931-78355 GCA_000404065.3 Pinus taeda
TATTACTATGGTTATCTTGCAAAACATGTTTATGAGATGTTTTTAAATTTACTGTTTGATTTAATGCAAATGTCTATTTAACATTCGAGAAGCAATTGAATCTGCTAATGTATTTAAAAATATGGGAATGTGCTGATATTCTATGTAATCAAATTCTCATTCCAAGAGACGAACTCTAAAAAATAATCGTAATAATACTGGATTTCTAATGGCATAAACTTGATTAAGCTGTAATACAACGAGTTCCGAATCTAAGTTAACAATCAAACTTCGAATTCTAAATGAGATGGATTTAGATAATAATTCAATCGCTGCACTGTATTCTGCAATGTTGTTTGTTGTTTGACTGAGGCTTACCCCGTTCATAGATACTAACTCATCAGAGGGTGAATAGATAACCCAAGTTGCGGAAGAGATGTTCCATGTACTACGACAAGCGCCATCAGCGAAACCAATGTATGTTTGGAGAGGCGTCGACATCTGCAATATCAACAGTAAAAATCAAGATAAGAAGGATAATAATGAAAAACACTCTCTAAAGTAAAGCACGCATCTTTAATCTATGAACACACCAACTTAGAAAAAACTAATCTAATGAAATCTCCACGCTAATCGTTTAAGCATAATATCGCTTTAGATAAAGCCCATTCCTAGGTTTACCTAAAGAGACACCGTCAAAATCTTCTAACTCATAGGCCCCCTTTGCCAACTTCCGCTTGACAATATACGAACCATGCCACATGGGTACAAATTTGCCAACCCCTAGCTTATCGTTTGCTTGATCGTAAAGTAAAACTAGGTTGCCTTCCGAAAAATTGCAGGGTGTAACATTTCGATCATACTGAGCTTTGATCCGTTTGGCATGAGTTTCGACAACTAATGCAGCATTGCATCGATTCTCATCTAATTGAGCTAAGTATAATAAATGTTTTTCCTCTTCGGAAGTGGCTGGTAATAATTGCACGATAATTTGTAATGACGGGATTTCACATTGAATGGGCAATACTGCCTCTAAACCATAAACCGGTTGAAAGGGAGTAAAACCTGTTGATGTTTTGACTGAGGTTCGATATGCCCAAAGTGCTGAAAATAACATGTTGTGCCAATTCGACCAATGAATCCCAATGATTCTTCAGATCATGGTGACTAGAACTTTGTTGACTGCTTCAACCAGACCATTTGCCTGTGGGTAATATGGAGTGGAACTATCGTGATGCAGGCCAAGCTGATCTGTAAGTTCCGCATCATGATGTTTCGAAAATGACTCCCATGGTCAGTGATAATCGCTTGGGGAACACCAAACCTAGCAATTATATGATTGAAAATGAAAATCGCAGCAGTTTTTCCGTCTGCCGAAAATGTAGGCATTGCCTTGGCCCACTTGGTAAAATAATCTACTGCAAGGATGATATACTAATGCCCCCCGACCGAGTGAGGGTTACATGTAATAAAATCGATACCCCATTTTGCGAATGAACCAACGGCAATGATAGGGTGGAGAGGAGCAGGAGGAGTGCGCATCTTACGATAAAAAATTTGGCAATTATGGCATTTTTGGACAGCAGTAATACAATTGTTGAATAAGGACGGCCAAAAATAACCAGAGCGCGAAATATTTTGGGCTGTGGCATACCTAGACATATGACCGCCACACGCTCTAGAGTGGTAGTCATTAAGAACCTTCTCAACCTCATCATGAGTAAGGCAACGACGGAAAACAGAATCCACCCTTCGACGATAAAGTGTATCTCCAATAATAGTGTAAGGTTGGGATTGGAATCGTATTTTCTAGCATTGAAATCATGATGTATCAGACCGAAAAGATTGGGTTTGGAGATAGACAATGATATCTCCGTACCAGGGATTAACGGTGCTGATAAGGAACAAGGATTCATCTGCAATGGATTCTTCTGCTACATGTTTGGTATTGGCACGAGGGAAGTCACACATTAATTCTGCAAAAACCGAAGACTTCTTTGACTTTGTCTTCTCAAATTCCAAGTCAAATTCCTGTAGGATAACAATCCATTTGGAATACTTGCCCCCCAGCAATTGTTTAGTCAAAATGTATTGCATAGGGTTATAGTCAGAAATGACAGTGGTTTTTCATAACAAAATGTAGTGACGGAAGCGCTGAACAACTTGGACTGCAGCTAAGGCTAGTTTCTCCACATGTGAATATTTTAACTCAGTTGGAGTTAGGGTCTGACTAAGATAATATATCACATGTTCACTTTCGAATTCATCCTGTTGAACTAAAACCATCTCAATAGTGGAATGGGAAGCGGCAAGGTACAAGAAGTAATCCTGGTTGTAGTTGGGAGGATGCAATAATGGTGCATGGGTCAACACATGTTTTAGAGCATCAAAAGATTTGCCAGCTATCTCATCCCAAAAGAATGGAGTGTTTTGTTTCAACAACCGGGTAAAACCTATTGTAATCTCAACGTAGTTAGGGATGAAACAACGTAAAAAGTTTGCTTTCCCTTGCAAACTCTGGAGTAGGTGAAGAGTCGAAGGAGGTGGTAACTTGACAATGGCTTTGACCTTCGAAGGAACGATGCAAATGCCAGATTTCAATACAAAAAATCCCAGTAACCGACTCGTTTCGATACAGAAAACACACTTTTGCGGATTCAACCTAATTCGATAATGTCTACATCTCATGAAAATGTCTCATAAGTGAGTGAGATGGTCGACTCTTCGTAATGAATGAGCTGGTAAATCATCAAGATAGGGCTGCACAATGTGCTTGATGTCATGAAACGCATAAGACATGGCCCTTTGAAAAGTTGCCCCGACGTTCTTCAGTCCAAAAGGTAACTTGCAATAAGAAAATGTCCCCCATGGACAGATGAATGTCATTTTTGGTTGATCTGCAGGTAGAATGTTAATTTGATTGTAACCAGAAAAGCCATCCATAAAGGAGAAAATTTCACTACTGGCACAATCATCGATAATTTGATTGATATAGGGCGTGGGATAATTGTCCTTGGGACAAGAACGATTAATATCCCTATAATCGATGCATATTCTTATTGTCCCTTGTTTTTTATTAATTGGAACAATATTTGATACCCAATCCCTTAAAGGAATTGGATAAATGAAACCTGCTTTAAGTAATTTCTCAACTTCGGTTTTGATGGCAGCAACTTTTCGTGGGTGTATTTGACGCAACCGTTACCGGGCGGGTTTAGCATCCGGGTAGGTTTTGATCTCATGAACAATGATTGAAGGATCAATTCCTGGCATTTCCTCATAGGACCAGGCAAACACGTCGCAGAATTCTTGAAATAGGGCTTTATATGTGTTGACTTCAGTGTCTGTACAAGAAGCACCTATGTGAATGTTTTCAACAATCCCAGGTTTGACTGAAATGTCGATAGGAACCGTGTGAAAGATATTGGCTAAATTTTGTTCAGAATCAGGATGTTTCAATGGATTCTGTGATTCCTTGACATATTCAGCGGTAAAAATGGATGAAAAATAATTTTCAAAGTGATCAATCTCGGGTAAAAATGAAGATCGATGATGAAGATCTTCCCATGGTAATGCATCAACAGACAACAGTTCCCGAATTTGTTCATCAGTGTGAATGGTTTCTGAAAAGGTTGTTGAATCTGAGGTTGAGATTGAAAGTGATTTCCCATTGATCTCATTCACTAGATCAGGGTTGGTTTAATTTGAGTCGGAAAACAACTGTATTGCCTGATAAGCAACTTCAAAGGGACTCAAAGGCATAGCATCACCAAGAGAGTCCACCTCGGAATCGAATGGAACGACCCAAGGATTGTCAAGAAAAATGGATTCTGACGAAATCATATGAATGGTTGCGAAAGGAGACCATACGTTGGGAGGAGGAAGGAAAAAGTTCCGAGTAAACCCGAATCTTTAACTGATCCTACTCCAACATCCTTATAAGGGATAGCGGTTTTTCCAACATGTTGAATACTCTCAGCATAGGATGGGTCGGACGAGAAATAAGTTAATTGATCTATTGTTACAATCTTTCCGTTATGTGGGAACTTAATAAGCCAAAAGACTGAGGAAACAACAACAGTCATGGCGTAAGACCAGCTACGACCCAAAAGAAGGTTGTAATCTAGAGGGGCATCAACCACATCCACATCTAGATTAACGGTTTTTCCTTCAACCCCAATAGGCAAGTCCTGTAGAATGCCATAAGGATGAAACCCTCAGCCATCAAAGGCCTTTAGAATTGTTGGGGATTGATTAAGTGTAGGAGAACCAAGGGTTTTCCAACACTGTATTGACATAATACACATAGAAGCTCCCTCATCAATCACAGTCCTAAAACAAGGTCTGTTTTTGACTAACACTGGAATCTGGAAAGCCATTTGATGAGGAAGGCAAGGTGTACTATTTTCTAAATCGAAGACTATGAGGTTTGAGTCCGGAAGATCAACAGCTCCTATAGCCAACAGTAGCATTTTACGCTGTGCTAGACAAGATTGCAGCACTTCCAAAGCTAACATTGCTAAAGATGAAAGAACTAAATCTGCAACAATGTTATAGTTCTGAGCAGCTCTTGCATGTGGATTGAAAGATGACTTTCGAAGTATACCCTTAGCGGGCAGTTTGATTACTAAGTTGGGATTTGGTTTCTCGATCTGTAGTGGATCGGAACCAGACGGAGCTGAGGTTGATGGAACGGAATTAGAAGATTCAGCTTCCTTTCCACCAAGAGGAATTTTACTCCCGTAATCTTGCAATCATGTCGCAATCCTTACATGTGACATCATCATTATGGGCTCTTCTGAGGCACTAGAGGAAGAACCTATCATTTAATTGTCTTGATTTGGAAAAGGATCCTTCAAAACAACGGGTGTTTGCGAACCTTTGACGATTTTCGCAACCTCGACACAATGCGGACAATCCCTTGTAAAGTGCTCCTCATCGCAGATGAGACAAGGATATCGAGGTTTTCGTTTCTCGTCAGTAGATTTAGGTTTCTCGGATTTCTCCTTTGAGTTCTGCTTGTTCTTCTTCTTACCTTTCTTCTTGCCGTTAGATTTTGATTTGGCCGTGGAGGATTCTATGACATGAACATCGGCATAAATTTCAAGTGAAGACTCTCCCTTAGGGGAATCTGGTAAAGTTATTATAGGAGAAGAATTCTTGGATGATTTCTTCTTACTCTTGGTATTACCAGTACCAATCATACCGTCAGCGGCATGAGACCCTAAGGGAGGTGCAGCTATTTGATTTTGTTTCGGAAGGTCAGGGATTTTCTCATGCAACGTACCTGACTGCGTATAAACTAAGTCAAGGTACTAAGCTTGAGCAATTACTTGCTCTTCTGTAACTACCCCTGCCTTAACTACATCTTCAGTTATTTTGGGTAATAATGATTTCACAAACCATTCTGCCAAAATTTGGTCAAGGATAAAAACTTTCACTAAATGACGTCGACGTCACCATTCATGAATATGATTTGAAATATAAGTGGATGTTGACTGCTTTAACGAAGTTAATAATTCCGTGCCATTGTCATATCAGACTGGCAGTTGAAAATGAGTAAGGAAGGAAGTGGCTAACTGACTAAAATTATAAAAAGAGCCTCATGGCAAATCAATGTACCACTTGGCTGCAAGGCCAATCAAAGTGTGTTGAAAAAGACGAAAACGAATGGAATCATCTATAATGGAATTCGATGAACACCAGAGATGGTAAGTCATCACATGATTAGACAGATCTTCTCCTGGCTTCCCCTCAAACTTTGGTATATCACTGGGCAACTTATTCAGCATTGGCAGCCAAAACGGAAGATAATTGATGGGATCGTTTGTAAGGCGCGACAAGTCAGGCAAATCCAAAGTTGCTATAAACGGTAACTGATGGTTCGGGTCCCAAAAACTTGGGGTCATTAGACCAGCCCCAGGAGGAGGATATCCAGGATAGCTCGGTATCGGATTCGCATTTGGGATATTATATTCTCTTGGAAAACCAAGATTAACTGGACCATACTGGGGCTGTTGAGGTTGTTGATATGTATACCCAGGGTATGGTTGATACTGATAAGCCGGGTTCTGTATAGCGGGCCTGTATTGGTACTTCCCCTGGTACGGTTGATAAATAAATTGTGGTTGACTTGTAACAACCATACTAGGCCCAGGTTGTCCTACAGGCATGGAAACCGGAGTCTGGATTGTAGGTATAGACTGGGGTAAAGAGGCCTGAGGATTTGATATAGGAGCAGTAGAAATTGGAGCCGCTGATACTCGAGAAATGGGTGGAGTGGATGGAACAGAAGCCGCAGTAGTTGTAGCAGACGTTTGGGACGGAGTTCGTGGCGAACTAGGCCCAGACTGTTGAACTTCCCCAGGTGTAGCAGTTTGAGTAGTAGGCTGGACAGGTTGCTGGGGTGAACCAGAAACAAAACACTGTCCATATTGAGATGACAACTGTACACTGGGTTGCGGAGTCTGTTGATCCCACACCACATTCATTCCAGGGTATGGACCCATAACAGGTTGAACGTATTGAGGACCAAAACCAGTTTGAGTGTAAGATTGATAATTATATGGTACATTTCCTAGTCCTTGAACAAATGATTGACCTGAAGGTGGTTGAAAACCTTGAGGTTGATATTGACCCTGAGGTTGGTACTGACCTTGGGGTTGGTACTGACCTTGCAGTTGGTACTGACCTTGGGGTTGGTACTGACCTTGAGGCTGGTATTGACCTTGAGGTGTATATTGATACTGGGGTTGACCTTGAGGTACATATTGGTATTGGGGTTGACCTTGAGGTACATATTGGTATTGGCACTGTGTAGCTCTCTTAAGAATAAGCAATTCCCTTAAGAGAGATTTTAAGATTTCTAGAAAAACTCTAAAAAAACTATTGAAAACAAATTTTCAACAAGCTTGTATAATTTCTACGAAAAACTCAAAACTATGATGTAATCTTGAGATCTAAACGAAAAATGGATTGAAAAGAAACTTGAAATGTTTTTCAGGATGTTCAACTTAGTGTTTCAGCTAACTAAGGATCAATTTGTTCAGCTCAACAAACTAATCAAAAACATCCAAATATATTTTAATAGAAAAAATGAAATTCGAAACTTTTAATCAAGTTCAATCAAAGTTTTGCAAAAGAGACAAATGGGATCTAGGTCTCTTCACGGATAGATTTCATAAGCTAGTCAAACTCAGCAAGAAAACTTTTGTCTTTCCCTCCAGGCGGTATTGGAGTACCTTGCGGCTGCCCCTAGACAGTATCAAACTACCTTGAGGTTGCGGATTAGGAGTAGTACCAGACATCATAAGAATCTCTTCAACACTTAACGGTTTAGTTCCGTTATGACCAGGAGATACGGCATAATCGATGGGTCGAGGAGAAGCTCCTGAAAATGTACCGCTACAGATTGATACCCAGGAGGAACAGAAGGACCTCCATGTAAAAAAGTTTCTGGCATCTGAGTAAACAAGGATGATTGTCTCAACATATTCAGGGGAGGATAATAACCTCTGGGTGTTGGATGGAAAGGAAATCGAGGTGGTGAAGACGCGAGACCTGGATTTTCTAAGAAATTAGTCAACAAAATATACCAAGCGTCACCTCTAGTGGGACTGTAGAAAATAGATTCACGTTGTTCAATAGTAGGTTGATTTTCAGGGATGCTTATACCTTCTTTCGGACTCTCACTTACAATTTCTTCAATGGAAATAAGTCCCGAAGGAAGATTCTCGGTAATAATATTTTCTACTCTGGGTGAACTAGGACCACTAGAAACAGGAGAAGCAAATCCTGAAGATGGAGTAGCAGCAATTTCAATTTCAGGTTCAAAGATTTTAGGTTCTTCGGCTACCGAGCTAGTAGGAGTGATACTACCAGTAACCTCAGAAAATGAAATCGGTTCAGAAATATGTTCTGTTGCTTGCACTAGATAATCAGGATGTACAATCAACGAAGACTCTCCGGCCTTCGGTGACCCAGCCCTACTTTCACTAGGTGTGACAAGGGCTCGCAGCCCTTCCAGTTGACTTGGTGTAAATTCGGGAGGTTGCCCCCGAAGTCGACGGGATTGTCTCGGTAATTGAGCCACGATTAATCTAATTACTTCACACGAAAACAAAGAAAAATCTCAAGAAAAACACCTAAAGTCTCTAAGAACCAAACAATTTGAAGCACACGCCTAACAAATCTAGGAGACCAAACCACACACAAACAGTATCTTTTCGGATCGAAAACACTAGTTGGTGATGAAATCCAATGTCGTAGAGTTCAATACAGAAATGACGGTTGGAACAGTTACTCCGACAACCTGCTTAATGAAATAGACTGGCACAAGTTTCTCCACTATAACTGTCTCGAGTAAAGATAACCCCCCAGAGAGTCCAAGTGAGTCTAGTCGACGTCTGCTCCAGGTACAGTGGGATCTTCCCTCCAACGTCACCTAGGAAAGAATCCTAAAGATCATGGTCACTAAGGTCACCAACGGAAACAAATATACATGGGGGAACAGTCTACGATCCGATACGCACGCAAGGGCAGAGTAAGAAGCTCAATCCCCTTGAAGGCTCCTTGACATCATCCAAGGTTTACCAACAAGTGACCCCAGGCTCCTCAACAATGGTTAATCCGAGGTTTACCGTTTTTAATACGTGAATATCTTCTATCATTCCCAATGAGGAAGGTTTGATTCCCACACTGGTTCGAATATGATCTCGTGCTTCTCCTTTAAGAGGAGCTTTCCCAGAGCATAGATGTAACAATTGGATTTTCTTCCTACCGCAAGATCGACTACTTGTTTGTTTAAACTATCTTGGAGAGCTAATTACTCCCTACTCCAAGATACTAGCCTAAGCTATGTTGGTGAAAAGAGCCCTAGAAAATAAAGATATTGCTAGATTGATTTTTAATTAAGCGTTAATTTTATTGTTTGTTCCTTAAGTCAATGGGTGCAGAGATGAAACTTTATGGTATGAAGACTCGACTCCAAAAAACTAAAAAATGCACCTAAGATGATAACAATTCCTTTTCCTTTTCAATGATTTCTAGCTAAGGAAGAGTCCAAAATGCAATGCTTTGAAAATCAAATCTTTTTCTTAACATATAACTAAAAGGAAAATTTTTGTCTTTTTCAAAGAACTTTAAAAAACGAGACTACTAATCATGCTCACAGAAAATCCCTTTGCTTTTCAACAATCAACAACTACAAGAATAAGCAATTCCTTTAAGAGAGCTTTTAAGATTTCTAGAAAAACTCTAAAAAACTATTGAAAACAAATTTTCAACAAGCTTGTATAATTTCTATGAAAAACTCAAAACTATGATCTAATCTTGAGATCTAAACGAAAATGGATTGAAAAGAAACTTGAAATGTTTTTGAGGATGCTCAACTTAGTCTTTCAGCTAACTAAGGATCAATTTGTTCAGCTCAAAAAACTAATAAAAAACATCCAATTACATTTTAATAGAAAAAATGAAATTCAAAACTTTTAATCAAGTTTAATCAAAGTTTTGTATAAGAGACAAATAGGATCTAGATCTCTTCACGGATAGATTTCATAAGCTAGTCAAACTCAACAAGAAAACCAGAGAGACCAGGGTGATCTAAGGCTCTAAGGCTTCAGATCTCTGAGCTACTGCAAAGACCAAGAAAAAACCAATCCAACAGACAAAACTTCTTAGAAAATCACTTCAAACGAGAATGCCAATGAAAACTAACTCACAAGGAACTTTTGTCAAGACAAGTGCAGGTCTGGGCATATACTAACGGCTATGGACAAAAACTAAACCTAATTGGGTAGATGGACCTTAGGTTTTTCAAACTTTTGACAGGGTTCGCAGGCACCTAGTAGAACCAGGTGCGATGCCGGTCTGTGTTACATTGTAACAGTGCAGAGAGGTCTGCACTGTAACTAACTCAGAGGATGCGGTCCTCTTCCAAAATTTCAACAACTAAAAATCCAAAGAGGATCTAACCAGTACCCAAACTCACACACATCAAGGCAAAATCAGAAACCAAAACTTAAGTTTCTCAAGTCAAAGCAAAGACAAATCAAAAGCCAAATCAAACCAGTCCCCAGTGGAGTCGCTAATTTGTTGGCCGGATAAATTGTTCTTGCGGACAAGACCAATCTCCCTAGTATCGAATGATATCTAGCAATAAAAAGCACAAGCAAATCTACTTTTCTATAAACATGTTTCAATTCATTAATGAATACTAAGAGGTGTAACAGACCCTACCTCGGTCCAACGCTTGTTTGAGGTAGTTTTACTCCAACAGCTTCAAGCAGTTCCTGTTTAATAACCTGCATACACAAACAAGCACACATCAAAGCATACCTGCGTATAACAAAACATGTTCATTATGAAGATCAAGGAGCTCATAAAATAAACCATTAGAGGCAGTTCCTTGAGAAAAAAAAACTTGATTGTATTAACTTTATGAATAAGAGAACCTTACAACCTTTGCCTTGATGTTGCACAAGTTCTTTCTAGGGTCCAGCAGGAGTCTACTCTACTTTGACAAGCCTCACTCACTTCCAAAATGACATGAAAGGTATGTGATCTCTCCTCTCACAAGCTCAAAAAGGAAGCCTAGTTTTCAGCAGCATTTACCCTCAAGAATCTTCAACTTTCAACCTTTCTTACAACCAACCCAATGCATGAATTTATAGTGCAAATGGAGGAAGTTGTAGGTCCACTATTGAAGCGATAAGTTCCTCCTTCAATGGGATAAGCACCTCATATCATCGAGTTAGCTCCCTTAGTTATGGAATGGATGAACCAAGGTGGAGCGGACTTGCTAGCGTAATATTCCTTCTAGAAGTGTCTAGAAGTGACCCAAGATAAGTTTTTAAGAATGAACTCACACATTTTTAACTTTTACAGGGGTTCGCACCCATTACTCAATATACAGAGCGGTCAGGTTCGCAGGAAACATGACCATTAGGTGCGGCACCGTAGGCAATGCTAGGAGAAAGTGTGAAACTAGGATTTGAGATATTTTTAAGGTCTTTCTCCCATTTTTAAGGCTTGACATGAAGAGCAGAGGTTTAAGACTTGCAAAGGAGGTATGTATGAGTGTTGATGGACTCATACAAACTGTAGAAAGTCATGGTGACAATTTTTTGTGTAACAAGATGGACACAATTTAGGGGAGCCTCTTGTCATCCATGTTGTTTATCTTGTTCTTGTAGATTAAATACCTAACCATGACCATGCACTCAATGGGGGAGGGTCTCACTTTTATGAGGAGAATAGGATAGGGTTTATTTATTTTAATATTAAGATTATAAGCTATAAATTTCTTTGGATTTTTTCTCTCATTCTCCAAGATTCACTATAAATACCACATCCCTAGAATTCACATCTGTATAAGATAAGAGGAGTGACAAAAGTATCAAATATGAGTTTTTCTTAGGACGCAACAAAAGGTTTGCTAAATTACACTTGTTTCAATACCCATAATGAGCTTTCCACCCTCTATTCTCCCTTTTTCCAGATTATATTCTAATTGAACTTATAATGAGTATCAAATCGAAGATATTTGTATGAAGGAAATTTTGTTGGCATTGTATTGTCAGCATTGTTGTCAATAGGTTGGAGATAATATTGGTCATATACATGTGTGATGTGTGGTGAGTGCTTGGTGATGGATGTTTGGCTCGACGATCTTGTTAGTTTGCATTGATGTCAACATACCTATGGCTAGACCTAGTGGAGGTGATTTGGAGATGGATTCCACATGTGATGTTGGTTTGAGCATGATATGTTGTGTTGGTTGGAGATGTTGTTGCTGCAAGAGGTTGGAGTGCTACTCTAGATGTTTCATATGTTTATACATGTCTTGGAGACTTTAGATTGCTGCTACATCTGATAAGATGAGGTTGTTTGTATTGGAGGTGCCTTTATCAGTGTTGGAGGCAATTGTATGACATGATGTTGATATTACATGAGTTGGATATGCCGCTATAGGAGTTAGAGATGTTGATACAGATCTTGGAGGTGTTTTCACAATTTATGGTTGTTGCTTGAGGAGATGGAGGTGTTGGTCTTAGTACTAAGGTTGGAAGAATAGATCTTGCATGTCTTTGACTTCTTCTTAGCCTATTTCATCAGTTGCAAACCTGACACAAAGGTTTTGAGGAGTCATTAGATGATGGAGAAGATGTTCCATCAGGTGGCAGACAGAGAAAATTTTAAGGATGGAAAATTATCTTGAAGTTTAAAAGCATTGGTGAATCTCGCTAGTCCCTAATATGAAAACTAAAAAAAAAAAAACTATTGATATATTTATAAGATTATTCAATTTTATAATGATTTTATATATAGTGTCTATTTAATTTTGGCGATTTTTAAGGTAAAATAATTTTATATTGTGAAATTTGGGTAAATCATTTTTATAAAAAATGGAAATTAGTGAATCTTTTTTGTGGGAAAATCACGGAAAATTAGCCCACCTACAATTATTAGCCCCTAAAATTTTCCATGGTGGCAAAGGTTATAAACTGAAGATCCTTTGGTTTACTTCAGTTTTAGCCTCAGTTGCATGGAGACAGGCCTATGGGAGTGGCTGAAAGGCTCCAGTCATTAGCATGCAAGCTTGTGGGAGTGATCATAGCCTTAGTCTCATGGATGCAGTGCTATGGGAGCAACTGAAGGATTTCATGAGAATTTATCCACATTCCTCACATTGATAAACTATTTTTTTTGTTGAGGTGACATCCTTGATCAGAACTTTTCAGTTTATGATCGGAAAAGTTCATGGGACCTCCAGAAGTTGATTAAAGTTGAAAATATAAAAAAGGCTAGTGAAGTTAGTGGTTGATTGAGTCAATGAGTTGAATCTCAATCAAATCAAGCATATGAACAGAGTTGGCTCTTAATAATTATTGAGTTAAGCACTCGAGTTCATCTGCATATTGAAGGAAGCTCAATGCTAGCTTGGTTGATTGTCTAGTTGTGGTTTGTGAGAGTGTGTGTGTGGAGAAGACCCCATAAGCTACATGTGTTCTCTAGTGAAGAATTTTTGAAGTAGTTTGCAGTGGTAGTAGTAGTGAGTTGAAGTATGTTTCACCCATCAAATTGGTGTAGTGAGTGTGAAGTGATGTGTTGAGTGGAGTAGTGTTTGATGATATTGTGTGGAAGCTGGTGGAGTATTTGGAGATTGTATTGTCCTATTTTTTTCTTCAGTTTTTGTTGTATATTTTGATTCAAGGAAGTAGTGTTGTTGTAATGTTCTTGTTGAATAAATTGGGAGTTCAACCTGAGAATATATGAAATGAAGCTCACATGGAGGAAGTGAAGGCGTGGAGGTTTTAGAGTATACAGTGACTTGGTGGATTTAGTGTTAGAAAATTATATATTGAAGAGCAATGGAACACATAAAATATTGCAAAAATATAAACACAGAAAATGCATAAAACAAGAGAGACACAGATATACAT
>APFE031616699.1:83740-124838 GCA_000404065.3 Pinus taeda
AAGAGATACAACCTACAACAGATCCGCTGTAACACCCTCTTCGCTCTCAATCTCCTCTCTCTTCCTCACTCAGAATATAGATCTACATAGACACAATACAATTCCCTCATATATAGTGAGGGGTTTCCTTCTAGGGAAAATAACCCTAAATTAAACATAACTTCTACCGTCAGATCATTCGCCTAATGAACGGCCCAGATTGACTAGAAATTACTAGAATTTTACAAGGCAATTTTACATCTATTTTTAGCTTTGGGGGCACTGCCCCCGAACCCCTGCTGGGGGACTGCTGGCCCCTGGACCCCCCAGCCGGGGGGATTTACTCCTCCAGACCCCCGCAGGGTGGAAATTCCCCCCAGCGTGGAGGGGTGTACAGTCTTCTTGGGGTATACATCCAGCTGAAACCTTTGAATATAGAAGATAATCAGGCTCCACACCCAACATTTAGTAGAGAGAAGAGCTGTATCCATCCAACATGATTTGGATAGTCCAATGGAAGTTGGGCAAGGATCATTGATTGGGGTGGCCTTCAGCAGATAGTAGTCCATAGATCAGAGAGAGAAACAAGTTCATGTTTAAAAGGACCAACATATTGTGAAATAAGTCAAGTCTTCCAAACAACATACTGTGAAATAAGTCAAGTATTCCATTGATGGGTGTGGCTAATCCAAGTAAAATTTGTTTAGCTATTTTAATAAAAAAATTGAGCAGCGTAGAGATTTGCATATTTTTTTTCAAAATGATTTCTCCAAAGAATTTGGTTCTTATTGCTACAAATTTCAAAGTATGGAAAGAAAATGTGAAAAATAAATTATTGATTTGTGGCTATAACATTTGGAGATTGGTTTGTGAAGGAAATGATGAAGATTTTCTTGCATCTAAATTATGGAAGCAAAATTCTCAAGCAATGCGAATTATTTTTGAAAATATCCATAACGAAGATTTAGAGAAAATTGGAGATTTAAAATTTGTAAAGGAAATTTGGGATAGATTGCATACCTTATATGGATCCTGTAGCAACAGCAATGATGGAGAGATTGAGAAAAGAAGAAAAAATAAGAAAGAAGATCCTCTTGAACCAGTTTTAAAAAAGGGCAACAAATCTGAAGGTATAAGCCATAATGATATACTTTTGAGTTATATTTCAGATAACGGTAATGACAATGATTCAGATTTGTTTAGTGATAGAGATTATGATCACAATTGTATGCTTCTTAACACCCAATATGAATCTTCCATGGTTGTTATTGAGGAATTTTCTAATGAAATTAGTAGGATAACAAATGTATGCAAGGGTCATAAGAAGAAATTGTAGGATTGTGATCAAAAGGAGAAAAATCTCAAGGAAGAAATTACAACCTTAAGAGAACAGTTGGAAGAATAAAATATATTAGAAGAAGTCAATTACAGCAAGAAAAAAGATAGAAAGGATTATGTTGAAGCGCTTGAAGGTGTGATTGAAAAATTGAGAAAGGAGACTGAAGAAAATAACCAACAATTGGAGAAAGGGAAGAGAACTATACCAATGGGAAAAATAGGCAACAACTTTCACAAGGGTGAGACAAGTTTGCATGTAGGAAATAATGTCAAAGTAGAATCAGAGAAGCCTACAAAAAATCATGAGATCCATGAGCCATGCAAGCAACAACAATATAGAAAACCAAAAGGAGCTTTTACATACATAAGATAATTTGCTCCTAAGGTTGGAGGTAGCAGTTTTCAAAGGAGAAGTCAAAACTCATTTTCCCCCTTGATGTATGAGATTGAGTGCTTCAACTATCACGATTTTTGTCATGTGGTGGTTGATTGTAGGAGGAGAATGCACTCATCCATGTAGTAGTATAATCAGCCAAAAGGAGTACCTACATTCAGGTATAAAATTTATTTCAATGGTCACTTTTTTTCTTGTAACATGTTTGGGCATAAAGCCATTGATTGCAGATCTAACGTAAAAAGATGAAGGTATAATATGAGCAACAAAATACTAGATCCTTTAGCTACATATATTGGTCACATAGACTATTATGTGTGCCATAATTTTAGGAACATGGCCAAGGATTGTAAGATGTATAGATCTTTGAGGCCATTTGTTCAAAAGTAGTAGTTAAGGGAAAATGTGCAACCAAGGAACACATGGAAGAATGAGAAGCAACTAGAAAGATGTGGAATTGCACTCTTTTTTCATGATGTTGATGAAATGTGGTATATAGATAGCAGATGCTCACACCATATGTCAAGAGCTAGGAGAAAACTTTGTTTTCTCAATAAAGCCAGTGATTCTTGTGTGGTTTTTGAAGATAGTGAAATTGCTATAGTGTTGGGAAGCTGTAAATCTAATCTTGGTGAGAAGAGGACAAATGTAGAAGATGTTTGGCTCATTGAAGGTCTAAATCATTATATATTGAGTGTGATACAAATGGTTGATGGAGGAAAAGAAGTGATCTTCAATACAAAGGTTGCATCATCTGGAAGGAAGGATCAAAGAGAGTGATTGCTAGAGGATTCAAGACAATAGATAATGTATATGTGTTGAAGGGAAGAGTGAAAAGTAAGAAGAGATCAAGAGAGTACTCTTCTTCATCAAATTCAGAATATATGAGATCATTCGTACTACAGTCCACTCTTGCATGTTAGATTTAATTGACTGCAGTACTATGCATGAGACTTGCATGGTCTCATGGGGAGTGTTGGCAGCATGATTCAATTCCTTCATGCACTTTCAACTCAGGTAGATACTTCATATGAGGTACATCATGTTCACGGGGAGCTAGTTTCTCATGGATTCATTCCTTATGCTTATTTATTTTTCACTTATTATTTTCGTTGCTAATGTATTTATTGTATATGAGTGGAAAATATATTTATATCGGCCTTGCTGCAACATTCATTGATTATTTTTTCAGTTATATTGTTACTGATGGTTTTTGGAGAAGTTTCATGATGATAACTGGAGATTTGATAGCCACATGGTTGTATTATGCATATGGTCAAGGAGTGATGGAGGATCACACATTCAGGGGGAGCATATGTGCTTCCTAGTGGATTTGCAAAATGTTGACATTGTTTTATGCAAGATGATTTTTAACTGTTGTTACATTTTTCTTGTTGGATCATCTAGAATTTATGTACTTCGTTGCTTTTGTTTTCACTTCTAGATGAATCATGCATGCTATTGATATATTTTAGGTGGTTTAATATGATATTGATTATCATGTGTTGGAAATTCATTTGGTTGAGTGATGTTGATTCATATGGTTGTTTATGTATGAAGAGATTAATGTTGCTCATGATGAGGATGCGTGCTTGTTGTTGCTACTATTGTTATATTGATGCTATCGGTTGATATTGTTTGTTGATGCACATTTGGACCATGGTGATTGCTCGTGGTTATCATGATTATGCTGCAGGATATTCATTGATGTGATGGTGGTGTCCAAGGTGTTGAGTGGTCATGTACTAGCATCTGATGTTGTTAGTGCTTCTTATTTTTGCTGCTACATTTGGAGAGCTCATGGCGTAGCTCGTGGATGCCATGTATTGTAGTTCATTGTTGCTTCCATATGGAGCATATGTTCATGCTTATTGATTCCATGTGCTCATGTTATTTTATGTTTTGGGCATGTATTAATGAGAGCACCCTTGTGTGCAGATGTAAAAGCCATGTACTATCATTGTGTCATATTTCGATTCTATTTCTCATGGAGAGACCCATGGTGTTTAGCATGTTTTGTCAATAGCCATGTATGGGCCAATGGGAGTCCAATTCATGTATTAATTTCCATATCTTGATGTAGCCTCATTACATTGAGAGCATGATGTAAACTTGGGTCTATAAAAGTTTTGATTGGTGATAAAAGAGTTTATGGAGGACTCATATGTCAGTCATATGTACTTTTCACAACTATGTATTTTATCTATCAAACATTGTATGTATTGTACTTCATTGTATATAATTTATCAAAGTTAGTTGGAGTCATGGCCATGAGGAGTAGTATCTTGCACTTGGAAAGGAAATGTATTGTAGCAGTCATAGTGTATGGTTGTAGCTACATTACATGCTTAGGGGGAGCATGTTCAGTTTTAGAGATGGCATGGCATTGGCAGAGACATGATTGCCAACTGAGCTTCTTGGTCTACATCAGCCTTGCATCAGCATGATATTGTGTTTGACAGCGGGAGTCCTTCTCTCATATGGCACATTATTGACATTATCTTCAGTGTTTGTATAGCCCTTTTCCATTGATGTCAAAGTGGGAGAGATTTTGGGTTGTAGAGGTCAGCCTTACTTAGTAGATGGAGGTTGACATCAATGTCAAAGGGGGAGTTTGCAGGCATTGTAGCATTGGCATTGATGTCAACAAGTTGGAGATGTCGTTGATCATATGCATGTGTGATGTGTGATGAGTGCTTGGTGATGGATGTTTGGCTTGATGGTCTTGTTATTTGGAATTGATGTCAACATACCTATGAATAGACCTAGTGGAGGTGATTTGGAGATGGATTCCACACGTGACGTTGGTTTGAGGATGATATGTTTTGTTGGTTAGAGATGCTACTGCTGTAGGAGTTTGGAGTGTTGCTCTAGATTCTGCATATGTCTCTACATGTCTTAGAGACAAAAGGGGACTCCAACCCCCACTTACACTCTTAATAAGAGTGTTGGAGTAGGGCTCCCTATCTCCTCTTGAGATTCAAAAAGTGTGGTTCTAGGGTGTGCACCAACCCTCCTCCGAGATACCCCATAAAATCAAACCCGAAATTTTCATTTGAAATCCATTTACTGTTTCCCAACTGTTATCACTCAGATTTTCCTTGAGGTTGTAAGAAGAAGGAAAGGGGTCTGAGTTAACCACAAACCAATTTTTAAGTACAAAATCTAGCCAATCTGTACTTAGAGAGGGCTCTCTCTTTAAGATTTAGCTTTTTTTTGTAAGATATTAGGCTAGTTATGAAAGCTTGGGGGTTTTGATTGTGCTTGGTGGTGGAATTCAATATCAGATGGATAGAACAGAGTATTTTAGGCCATTGGGCTATGGAGTCAACTGCTGATGGCTTAACTAGATTAAGCTGATTCAATAAAGGAGGGCTTCATAGGGCAAGATAGTTAAACAAGAGACAAATGGTAACTTGAAGAGGTGTAATGGTCTTAAAAGGGAAGAAGGGCAGTCAAGAATCCTTCAACAAATTTTAAGAAGAGGGAAAGTGGTTGATCATTAATAAAAAGCAATTAAGAATTTCTTATTAAATGACCATAATGATAAACTAAGAAGCAAAAAGCAGTTAAGAATTCCTTTCTTATGATAGCTTAGAAGAAAACATTTAGAATTTTAAAGACAGATTGCAACTAAGCACTTTCTGAAATATACTTTTTCGTTTTAATATTCAGATATGAAACATAAGTGAAATATTAAACCAGAAAACAATAACACATGAGATATATAATACTTATTTGTCCAATGTTTGACACATGAATCCTGTAAAAAGTCCTTTGCTTTATTTCTTCATCCAGCCAGCCATACAAGAGTTGTTCAACAACACTTTATTCCAAAATAATAAGTCTACAGAAATGTCTAAGAATCCATACTAAGTACTCCAAATGAGGGAGTATTTATACAAAAATCTACAATAAAATATCTCATAACTGAGAGAGATATAATCTAGGATGACTAACTACATTTTACATAAAAGTAGAGACAGATGGTCTCGAAGATAGAAGCTAAAACTGAACTGATGGCTTGTTGTCCCTATTTTTTGTGAATGAGCTGGAGGCAGGCCCTATGATTGGGCATCTTGCTACTTCCTCATAATTCTGTGCTGGCTATTTGTTTTTCATCTTCTTACTGATACTCTTTGACCTGTTCTGATACTCTTTACCTGTTTTATCGCCATTCACCTTCTTTTACCAAAATTGACTATGGTAAATACTGAAATTTACTTTTTTACCAAGGTAAAACCATAAAATTTCTGTCATATCTGTCCACCAATCTTCCTTTGGTATCCTGGTCCTTTG
This sequence comes from Pinus taeda, assembly GCA_000404065.3. Taxonomy (NCBI): domain Eukaryota; kingdom Viridiplantae; phylum Streptophyta; class Pinopsida; order Pinales; family Pinaceae; genus Pinus; species Pinus taeda. Next base: position 89,751 of record APFE031616699.1, read on the forward strand.
AAGCTTCCTAAAAATTTCATTAGCTTCTGTGTATTTTACAAAATTAGGCTGAGCTGGAAACAAATGTTTTAATTCATGTTCAACATAAAAAAGGTTCTCGAGACTATCATCGAGAACTCTGCTTGTAGGTAGTGCCTTGAGTGCAGATGCACTAGTTGATGAATTGACTTGGTTATCTGCATACTGACTCAATTTGTTGACATAATCTTCATGTCTCATCAATTTATCATTAATCAATAAGGGGCTGGGAAGTCCTTTGCTCTGTAAAATGCCAAATTTTCCCATAAAATCATCTATATCCTCCTGCATGTTCTGACATTTTCTCTCTAAGTTTTACATCAAAGACCTTTTGGTCAATACCTTCTTGATTTCTAGGATAGTTCAAGTTCTATCCTCAATATTCAGTTCTTCTAGCTGGTACTTATTTCTGCTGTTCAAAAAATTTATTAGCCTGATAGCTTCCTCAAGCTTCCCTCCTAGCTCTTCCTTAGTTCTCTGAATCTCTTAGAGAGAAACTTTCACCAGCTCAATCTGTTCAAAAATTATTTGTATGGATGGCCAAACATCATTTATTGTTTGAGTGATGTTGGTCCATAGAATTTTCCTAATGTCTGTTAAGGGCTTTCCAAAGGTGAGGTCCTTCTCTAGTGTTTTCACCTACTGAGCGAAGCTTTTATTCTTCCTCCCTCTTCAGCAAAATTGATCTTTGAAACATCATACTTTTGCTCTAAGGTGACAAATTTCTCTTTTACCTTCTTGAGTTCAGAAACTTGTAGTTTCATTTCCTCCATTGACTTGATTAATTCTTCGGTACACTGTCCTGAAGTTTCTGCCTGTGTTTGTACCTGTGCTTGTACCTATAATTGTCTCTGCAGTGACCAAGGGGACATTTGGTGCCAGAGTTGTTGCAAGTGTTGAAGGGACTGCCATGGAGACCATTAGTATCATATTTTGAGGTTGAGAGGTCGACTCTCCCTACCCTCTTTTCAATGATTTTTCTAATTCCTGCTCAGTCTCCTTCAATTGTTCATTTAGCTTGAGGACTAGGTCCATAAGCTCTTCTTCAGATTTCTTTTGAATAACATCAGTAGTTTGTGGATGCCTTGATGGAGGAAACTTTAATTGCTTTCTCAAGGCAGCTATGTATTCATCTTTCTTCTTTATCAAGGCCTCTGCAGCCTTTACATCCTTTGGGTTATGACCAAATCCAATAATCAACTCTTCCAGTGATTTGATTCTATTGTCGTTAGCCTGTGAGGAGGCTTTTTCTAGCTATAACTGAGCAGTTGTGTTATTTAATGAATTCTCCAATCTTTGGGCCATCATGGCTTTTCTTGTTAAGGTGGTAAACACCATCTCCCCTATCTTCTTATGCAATTCAATCTGATCTAGGGGGTGAATGTCCTTGGCCATGACCTCAAAATCAGTTTGGAGGTAATCTGTAATGGATTGAGGTTGTTGTATGTTGGGCTTGAAGAAGCTCATCTACATTTTACCTTCCTTGATGTCATAGGCTGACATCAACCTATTCTGATTGGTGGGGGCCATCTTCAAACACTGATTGTAGACCTGGATCCTCAATGGTTCATTCTGGCCTTTATTTCTTTGAATTTCTCTTTAATGTCTAGGTTCTTATTAGCTGAAGGATTGAAGGATGATACTTCAGTTCTTTGCTGTCTCTCCAACTCCTATCTCTGTGAGCTAGAAGGTGTCTCATCGGTTGGGAATGTATGTTGACTGTCTGCACCTTCTTTCCTCTAACTTTCTGTAGTTTCCTCAAAAAATTCCTCTTCTAAATGGGGATTTAGCCTGTGCCTCTTAGCACCAAGCTGATCTGCAGGACCACAGGCAGGGGTAGCTACTTCCCTGTCTCTCTTTAAGCTCTTTTCCTCATTCAGTGGAGTCTGCAAAATTGGGGGGTCTCCCATGCTAACTTGGGTTGGGTGAGTCTGTGTTTGAGCATGTTCTTGAGAGGTTTCAGGCTACTTTGACATACTTGATTGCCCTGTTGTTGGAGTGTTGGTCTCTTGTTCTTTCCCCTGTGATGTCTCTGCAAGGGGTGCACTAGTCTCTTGTGAGTGCCTTTGTGAGGTATCAGTTGTTGAGACATTAGTCCCTGATCTTGGCTTATTAGAAGTCTCAAATTGCACCTGTCCAAGAGAATCTAGGTCAAGTGTCTTTTCCAGATCTTTCATTACATTTTCCACATTGACCTGATCACTATCTATTTCTACAAGAGTTCCTTCTCTCCATTCATCCATATTAGCAAATTTCTCAATCTCTGGAATTTTGTGATGAAAATAGGGTGATAGTCTATTTTTCATTCTCCTATCACACATGAAACTGTGGGGGTCATATGGAGTCTAAATGAAACTTTTGTTTAATTTCATGTGGTCTTCTAGGATTTGTTCTGCTGCTTTCCATGCTTCCCTATTGTTGCAGACAAATGGGCTTAAGTGATCCTTGATCCTCAGTTGTACTTTCTTCTTGGCCTTAGTAAAATGAATCAAATCTGAGTATATCATTTGTCTATAATATTCCAAATAAAACAGTCTCATGGAACATATCTTGGTAGCTTGAATGGGGGAAGCTCACAACCATATACCCTAATTTCTGTGTGTTTTTCGTACAAGTACCAGTCACCTACCCTGTACTATTTGGATAGCTGAAGGATCCTTTTGATTTCATCATTAATCCTAGGAGAAGGATTTCCTGTCACCGAGGTAGTTGCTGGGTGGACAAACTGGTCAATGAACTCACTATATGAATAAGGGCAAGCAAAAGATTCATGGAAGATAGAAGTCCAAAAGATGACAGACCTTGGATTACCCTTTGTATCAAGTTTCTTGACAGAAAATGGGAATTTGTCAGATTGATAGTAGAGGATGAGGTGATATATGAAGGTGGAATACTTGAAAACTTTTTCAGTCTCCAGTGTCATGAACTGGTCATGGATTTTCTTAGCAATAAATGAAGCATAATTGTACTTGATAGCAGGGGGCTGACCAGGGGTAAAGATGGACATAAACACTAGGGTCAATTCATTTACAAACTCACTAGTGTTCAATCCCATGACTGCAACTATCATATCCACTATGATTTTGCCTATATCTATGAAGAAAAATGACATGTAAGGAGGGGGATCTTTAGGTTAATGGTTTTTATCCATGAAAGTTTGAGAAAGGCGACTGAGTATAGCTTGGGTTAATTTAGTTGATTTCTCCAGCAAATCTCCAAGGGAAATGGGGGTGAGGGCTTGACTGGGATGAAATTGCAGCATCTCATTGATTGAGTCTGCAGTTATTGTGAAGAGGATTGTTTGGTTGGGAGACATCACAACTCTGAGTTTGGGGTCATAATTTGCATGGTACTGACGGATAATATCAGGAAAAACATGCATAGAGGGGAGAAAGTACATTGGGAGATTGGATTCCCACAATCCTATGGCATCATATCCATTCAAATGATTATCTCGGCATTAGAAAAACACTTTCAGATGGTCTTTATCAGTGATTAGGTCTTTTATTTGAAAATCCTTATCTGCTAGGGGTAGATAGTCTAAATCATGGTGAGGGGTGGTAATGGGTGCAATATTTAGGGCTACCAGGGTTTCCATTCTAGTTCTTGTGGATTCATAAAGGAAACTGAGGGTTTTTAAGTGAAAATGATAAAATAGCAAGTCTAGGAACTTGAATTTCAAGTATGGTAACTGAATTATGGTTAATTGGGATTCTTTTCAATTAATTTGCAGTGAAAGCAAGTATTCAGAGGGTTTTTTGATGGGAATTTGATAAATACTTACTTTTAGGGATGGGCAACAAAATGCAGGTACACTGGGTGTGAATGGAGGACTCTGAGTAGTGTCGACTGCAAATTTGGAAGTTGGTTGGCAGTTGGGAGCACAAGCTGGTTGACCTCATAATTAAGTTTGCATGGATGTACAGGTTCGCAGAATAGAATGATGAAATGATTTGTTTTGTTTTTTATACAAAGTCAAGAATTTGGCGGGTTTCAGGATTTAGACGGGTGGCGTTAGCGAGAAGATTTAATTTTTCGTCGTTTAGTGGAAGGTGGTAGGCGATTTCTATCTCACTGCTTATGGAAGGGGGCGGTATTTGGGCTCATCCGCGCGATACCATAGGATGAGTGACGCGTGGCAAGGGAATTGTTCATAAAACCGCTTCTCGATCACACACTAACATTCGGTCGCAGAGGGCCGTGCGATATGCATGACAGCCATCAGATCTGGGAGGCTTGATCGAATGGCTATCGGGGAGGTAAGGTGGCGGGATTTTAATGAGGGCGGGCCCAACATGATTAAGGGCTTTTTGATCATATTGGGAGCAATGGGATTGGTCATTTAGGTTACTAATTAACTGTGAGGGTTAATTAATCCTTTTTTAATGTGGCGGGGGGTCAAGGTTCTTAATTAGTTACAGATTAACTAATTAATCCGCATTAAATGATGTATTATGGTTATATTTAACCAAGGGGTGGGATATATAAAATTTCGGGGTTTTTACATAATTAAAATAATATGGGAATGGGTAATGTTTTATAGGAGAACTATATAATAATATAAGTTAATTGTTAATATGACCAAATGAAGTAAGCGCTAAGTCTAAACATTTTCATGTATGTATTAACACTTAGGCTAAATGTTTAATTTCCCAAAGTAAAATAGGGTTTTACTTAAGAAAAACTTTATAAAGGGAATGAATGATTTATGAAGGGGTATGATGATTGATAAATGGGCTTAGGTACTTAGGTACTATAAATTATTGGGCCGAGGGTCCGGTCCCTCCAAAAGTCAGATAAATGCTCTGAACCCCTCTAATCTGATAGATATCTTAGCACTTAAGGGAAATTAGTGAAATTTTAGGGGAAATGAGTAGGGAAGTTAATTATTTTGACTTTGCTTGCTTGATGTGTCTTCCATGTGATACATGTTGTTTTCCTTATGATGAAAGTAAAAAGATTTGCACATTTTAGACATATCATTCATCATATGTTATTCTGCAACCATCATCTACTTACCCTACCTACTCAACCTACCATTTTTACTTCTTTATTAGGGTGCACTTAGACTGGAAAACCCTTATCAAACTTTCTTTTCTTTTCTTTTACATGGTAATGCCTATCCAAGTCTACACTTATTACATCCAAGGGCTAAGATTAAATTGTTGAGCTCCTTTTTTCACTCTACCTATCTACTTATCTTCCAAGATTACACTATTTGGTCAGATCTTTATTCTATATTTCTACAACATGAAATTGAAATATGAACTAGTCAAGTTTAAACTATTTGACTATTCATGAATTGTGGCATAAGTGACAAGCTGCACATAATTGTTTATTATACAAAAGTGAAAAAGTAGTGGAATTTAGACTTGCACACTTTCCTGGTATTTCTTTTTGTTGGGGTTCATTTTCTTTCATTTTTTGACCATCTTTTTATTCTTTTTACCCTTTGACTTTTCTTTTAGGGTATACCCTCTTTACATTTTTTAAATTTTTTGATTTTTTAGAAATATGGAAAACCTTTGGAACAAGTAAAGGTATGAACATATTACATAGCTCAACAAGTCAATCATGATATATGACACCTATTGGTATAGGGGCATAACACCAACTATTTGATATAACTTTCCCTACCTTTGAGATTCCTGGATGCTTATTTTCCACCAAAACAAGTGCTTTTTTGCACTGGACCTCCCAGTCTCCTTATTAAATACTTTTGACTTTAAAATTTTCTCGCTAACAAAGGTTTAACAGGTCCAATTTTAGAGAGCTATAGTTTGATGCTTTAAAATGAGGACCAAAAAACATAGAAAATAATATGAAAATGAGAGAAATGTGGGTTTGACATGTTCCTTCAGTTGGAAACAAAACTTCTAACTACTCTGTGACTAAGCTTGGTTGGGCCCCAGGAACGCTTCTTTGGCTGGGCCTGGGAATGGTGCCCCTGTAACACCTGCACCTTTAAAAAGCCCTAAAATATCCATGCATGTTTACAAAGCCAAAGATTGGGAAGGGCAAACATATATCCTTTTAAATCCATACCATGCCAACTATATTAGGAACTTTATCCACTATGGTTGTGTGGTTTCCAACTCCATACGAGAAACAAGAGGTAAGTGACATATGGTCTCGAGCCCACAACTGACAATAATAACCATGTTTTCTTAAAGGTGTCATGTGGTTCCTTTTGATCATTCCCTCTCAATTAGTAGATCGAATAATGTAGTCTACTTTCGATTGAAGTGTCAAACAAAACAAAGAAGAAAAATTAACTTTTGGTGTACTAGCTAAATACTTGGCTTTGGTGTGTTGGCCAAAAAGACATTTGCACTTCTATTGTACTCACTAAATACTTGTGTTTAGTGTGTTAGTTAACCTTTTATTATTCTTATGCATAAAGGTTTAGTGCCTGGTTTACTATTGATGGTCTTATTATTCCTACTTGTAGGCAAATATTTTTTTTTTTAACAGGAACGGTTATGGTGCTTTATATTAATCTTAGGCAAAATGCCAAATTCTGATTACACTTTGAGCTTCATTGTCCTGCTGCATTTCTTTGCTGAAAGTGTAGCTCCAGCTTACAGTTTCCTTCCTAAGATAGACCCCTACTGAGATGATTTCAGCTATTTCTCCCCACTTGAAAATACAAACAAATTGGCTTAGGAGCAGGCAGTAAAACATGACAGCTGATTAATTATGGAATGGGCTCCCATGATTCTTCATCCTCTTTCTTTTTGGTCCCAGCAGCAAGGAGGACAGCTTTATTGGCTTCTATGTCCGCCTTTTTATTGTGGATTCTTAGCACGTGATAGTGTTTCAGATCCTGAAAGCTTTTTTCAATATCTTTGATCCTGCTAATTAGCCTTGCAAGGTTGAGGTCCTGAACAGGGGTGTTGGAGCTCATTGCATTTATAATGACTTGTGAGTCACCTATGATGATTGCTTCCTTTATGTCCAGGTCTTTGAGGATCTTGAGACCTTGGAATAGGGCCAAGGCTTCAGCTTGGATACTGGTAGTGTGATCTAGTCCCCAGGCGTAGGAGTGAATTTTTTCCCCGGATTGGTTTAGGACAACACCTCCTGCGCCTACTTTGCCTGGATTACCCTTAGCAGCTCCGTCAAAGAAAAGGGAGTGTCTTGCTTGCGCTTTTAGCCAGTCTTGAAAGTCATTCTCAGTTTTCCTTATTTGCCATTCTTTGAGGATGGGAGCTTTTTTGTCTGCTGGCTGAAATGGAAGTTCAAGCTGTGATCCCCAAGCTATGTCCTGCTGTCATCTTTTATATCCATTAGGCATTCCTTTATATGACTTTTTATCTTGGCTTCCAGGGCTTTGAGATTCTGCTTTGTGTCTCTAAAGATTCTTTTGTTTCGCTCTATCCACAGCTGCCAACAGATGATTTTTGGAAGGACCGCCCAAGTTGCTTTGATAATCAGATTTTTGGGGGGAGGACCTGGGAATCTGTTTGGCCATTCTACAAAAAGATCGTAAGAGGAGCCAGGGACAGCGAAATTTGGGTCTAACTCGTGGGTGAATTGGGACCAAATTTGCCTGGAGAAATTACATTCGAGCAGCAAGTGATTTACAGTCTCAACGCTGTCATTACACAGTGGGCACATGGAAGGACCATGGAAGCCTTTTTTCTGCAAATTGTCATACGTTAATATTCTCCCGTGACAGAATGCCCAGGCAAAGAAGTCGACCTTGGGCCATGAGGGTTGACACCAAACGCTTTGCCACGGGGCTGGGTTCTGAGGGACGTGAGGTTTCTCTATCAGTTTGGCGTACCCCTGAGCAACTGCGTAGCCTTTGATGCTTGATCCCCAGCCCATCTCGTCTCTTCTCTTCAGATGCATGGGAGCCAGACCTTGGAGGGCGTCTAACAGCATGCTCCACTCAACTTTCAGGTTGTCCGGAACGTTTAAATGCTTCCAGCCTGCCCAAGTCAGATTACTCCAGCAAGAAATATCCCAGAGAGATATCATTCTTTCTCTGTCCATCCAACATCGCAGCGAGTTGATGGAGGTTCTGGCTTCAATTGGTTCTTTATTCATGACTCTGTCAGACCAGATATTAATTTTTTTACCGTTGCCTGGGATCCAGAAGGAGTGGTCGATGATTAGAGATGCGGCCTTGTCATAAATTTTGAGAAAAGTCGAGTTAGCCAGGCGGATCACATTTTTTAGACATCTTCGTCTTGGTCCTCTAAAGTATTTTTTCCAGATCACTTTTTGAGCCCAGCCAGGCTTTGGGGCGATGATCCTCCACACTATTTTTGCAGCCATTACTACATTTTGTTGCCGAAGATTCTTAAAGTTTAGGCCACCTTCCCTTAGAGGCTTGGATATGGTGTCCCAGCTGACAAGAGGAATTTTCTTTTCATTTTGTTTCCCTCCTTTCCAAAAAAATCTCCTTATGTATTCCTCCATTCTGTTTAAGATAGATGCCGGAGCGAGTAGACTTGCGAATTGGAATAGTGGCAAGCTGTTAAGAACTGATTTAATTAGAACTGTTTTGCCTGCAACATTCAGCCAGGAGAAGCCCCAGGCTTGGATATTTGCCTTGAACTTTTCTAACTGTGGAAGCCAATCTTTGCTAGTAGGTCTCTTTTGAGATATTGGAAGTCCTAGATATTTGAAGGTTGACCAGGTGGAGGAAGCTTCGAACCCCAAACATCTTGATATGTCAGATAGGATCCTAGGCGATGTGTTCCAGCTGAAAATGTGGCTTTTGCTTTTGTTGACCACACTGCCTGAAGCTTCACTAAATTCGTCCAGCACCTCTTTAAACTTTGTAGCAGAAGGAACAGAGGCAGGGCCAAGCAACAAAGTGTCATCTGCAAATAAAGCATGATTGATGTTTTTGATTCCTCTAGCGATGCGCAGTCCATTGATCTCTTGATCCTGCAGTTTTTGATCAAGAAGGAAGCTGAGGGTTGAGGCCTGAATGACAAAGAGCAGGGGGGAAAGAGGGCACCCCTGCCTGAGTCCTCTCATGGCCTTAAAGAAGTCAGTGGCTCTTCCGTTAACGAGGGGAGCTATCCATGGCTCCGAAATACAAGCCCTTATCCAATTAATGAAGTTTGTACCAAAACCTATCTTGCACATGACATTCAATAGAAAACTATGATTGACTCGGTCAAAAGCATTTGCTAAATCAAGTTTGATCACCATACCTTGTTCTTTGCGAATTTGGCTCGAATGAATTGCTTCCTGGACCAGAAGGAAATTGTCTACGATCTGCCTCCCATAGATGAAGCCTCCTTGATTCTGTGGGATTATTTTAGGAAGGATAAACTTCAATCTGTTTGCTATTACTTTGGTGATCAGCTTGTACCCTGTATTGCATAGAGAGATTGGCCGGAATCTATTGAAGTTGTTAGCCCCTTTTTCTTTGGGTATGAGTGCTAAAAAAGCAGAGTTTGTACTGCCTCCGATTTTCTGAGTGTTTTGAGATTTTTGGACCATTTTGAGAAGATCTTTTTAAATAATAGGCCAGCACGCTTGGAGGAACCTAGCTGAGAAACCGTCCGGTCCTGGGGCCTTGTCTGGATCCATGTCGAAGAGTGCCTTTTTCACCTCCTCTTTTGAGACTTTGGTCTCCAACAATTCATTGATTCGCTGGGTGATTACAAAGGGTATATAATTTAGAATCTCCGGAGAATGACTTGGGTCCTTGTCTTCGCTGTATAGGATCTGGAAGTGGGTAAACGCAGCTCTCTTTATATGCTCGAAGTCCTTGTGTATGTCTCCCTCCTCTTTTATTTCTGAGATAGTGTTAAAAAATTTCCTTGCCTGGGCTTGCTTATGAAAATAGGCAGTGTTCCTATCCCCTGCTTTGAGCCAGAGATTTCGAGATTTCAATCTCCAATACTTTTCTTCAGATAAACAAGCCTTGTGATATTGTTGTTGTAGATGGGTTTCTTTTTCTGCTGAGTCCTTAGTAAGTACTGCGTTTTCCATATCAGATTGATGAGCAATAAGAGCTGCTTTAATAGATTTCCTTGTTGTAGTTGGGCTGGGAAGCGTTTTGGCCCATCTTTTTAGGACTCTTTTTGTTCTTCTAAGTTTTTCCTCCCAAATGTAGAATGGCGATCCATTCACCAGATGATTCCAGCATTCTTTGACTATTTGCATGAAATCATTCTCCTTTATCCAAAGAGGACTGAACCTAAATGGGATAGGGCCCAGAACATGATGAGCTGACAAGTCTAACATAATGGGCTTATGATCAGAGGTGCTGTTGGCAAGGATATTCATTCTAGGCTCTAACCCTAGCAGCAGGAAGGAGCTTTGAATTATAAATCTATCTAGCCTGGCGGCAATGTGGCTAGGGCCCAATCTTTTGTTAGACCAAGAATACTTACCTGAGGACGGTTTAATGTCCAGCATGTCCCAGTCTTGCACTATGTCCTCGACCCATTCTCTAGCCGAATCTCTGACGATGTTGCCTCCCCTTTTCTCTGATGGGTGAAGGGTGAGATTGAAATCTCCAGCAACTATAATATTCTCCAAGTCTGTCTGATCTGCTTGCTGTTTTAGAGAGTCCCAGCATACTTTTTTTTCCCCAACGTTGACAGGAGAGTAGACGTTGAAGAGGCAGAACGTTAGCTTGGTGTCCAGGTTCTGCATTTTTAGCATCAACCAATGGGTTTCCCTGGTCTCTAATAGGACTGAAAACTTATTGGGGTTCTAGAGAGTACCTATTCCTCCTGAGGCGCCGCGGGCGGAGATTGCTCTTGCTTCGCATTTATTCCAAATTTTCTTGCTTGTTTGGAGGAAGACTATGTCTTCCAGTTTAGTCTCCTGGACAAGAAGTAGATCTGGGGTTTCTATTCTAATTAGACTTCTGATGGCTTCTTCTTTCATTTTACTCCCCATCCCTCTGCAGTTCCAGGAGATAACCTTCATTATTTATATTTCGGATGAGCTCCCTTGGAGCCTTGGGGCGGGTTTTTCAATACCTTTGGCTTTGAAGCTAGCATTTTTTCCAAGGTTGGCTGGCTTCCCTGGAGTTTTTCTTTGTAAGTCTCCTGTTCCCTTTTTTCTCTATCTGTTTTTCGGCCTCTTGTTGATCTTCTTACCGGGGTGTGGGAATCTCCTATTTCTCCTTCCTCTTCTAATTCCTCCGTTTGCTGCTCTTCTTCTTCTCCTTCCGTGTGAATGCCTTTAGGGCTTGGTCTTTTGAGGGAGGCCGATGGTTCTTCTTCCTCGTCTTCTTGGGCTGGGGCTTTGAGATTTTCCACTTCTCTGGGGGAGCCTGGGATTGAGCTTTTCCTTGAGGATTCTGGCTTCTGGATCTCTACCTCTGGAGTGTCTTCTGTCGGTTGGCTTAAGAGAATGAATTTGTTTTCTTGCGCCTTTTTGGTGGGAGGCTTTTGGACATTACCCTGAAAGGTTCCTTTGCCTGGTGGTCCACCCTGTTTCTGTCCCCTATGATTGGCTCTAGCTCTTTTTACTTGATTCCATCCCTCTTCTTGTCCTTTCTCTGGCTCTGGATTAGTCGGGCAATTTCTCGCGAAGTGTCCGTACACGTGACATTTCCTGCATTTGAATGGCAGCTGTTCATAATCCAAGATCTGCACATGGGACCAGCTACCAACTCTGAGTTTGATTGCTTCTGGTAGACCTTCCTCTAGATCTACCTCCACACATATCCTGGCACAATCGTACTGATCCTTGTTGCTTGCCCGGTCTATAAATTTCCCTAGGGAGTTACCGATATGCTTCAGAGAATCCCAGTTCCAACAGTGGACCGACAGATTTGGAAGCCGCACCCATACTGGGACAGCCTTGGGGACATCAACCGCTGGGTCAAAATCCGGGGTCCATTTGTTCAGGTAGAGGCCCTGAGGGCCCATGAAGTACGGTCCATTTCGAAAGATCAGGTCTTTGTCATCTTTGGAGGTAAATTCAAAGAGAAAAAACCCTCTTCCTAGAAAATAAGAGGTGACACTTTGGCTGATCAGAGGCGCCCAGTTCCTGTTCACCCATTGCTCTGTGGTTTTTGGAGAGGGCCAGAGTCCTGTGAATTGGCCAATAAGACCCCGATCCGCCAATGACAAAGCAAATTGCATGGGAGTCTCCGGAGGTAAGGAGATCTCTGGTATTTCATCAATCTTCTTGACGAATTTGGAGGCATCGATTCTCTTTTTCGGAGGGAGCCCTGCCAGGAGGAGATTGAAAGCGTCTTCAGCAGGACTGGAAGACGAATTGAGACCCTGAGCCTCCATCAGGCTTGCTGCCGGCCGCCACACGGGCAGCGCAGCACAGGTCAAACTTCAGCCAGAAGTGAATCTGAGATCGATTAGATCTGGATCTAGAAGGCACGAGGGGACGATCAGCAGAGTCTCAGAATAGGCCCGCAGGGGGCGGAGCTCGGGAGGAGCCGAGGCTCGCAGCAGGTCAGGGCGCCCAGTGCTCGTGCGCGCTCAAAAAATCTTTCTTAATACTTTGATACTGTAGGCAAATATTATGCATTAGGTATTTGTTAAATATTTATTAATTCAGCCAATGGAAATATTTTTCCATTTAACAAAGTACGACTTTAAAAAAAACATATTTTGTAATATATTTTATTGACATTTAAAATTTATTCTATAACAATAAAATATATACACCTTTATAATTTTTATTAGTCAAATTTTGAATTGGTATGGAAACATATATTTACTGTGCGAAATGAATGATTCTCACAATTTTTATAATTTGTTTTCAATAATATTTAAAATTAATTAAATTATAAGAAACTTATCAAAATTAGTTTTACACTGCAATGAATTTATTATAAATTTTTAATTGCATTTTACTTCCAGCTTTATTATACCAACTACCACAGGCAAGATATGTTGCATTGTGTTTTTCATTGACCACGTATTTACATTGCATGAACCAATAACTTATTATCATGTAACTTGAATAACTATGAATATTATTCATGATTACAATTGAACATAAAAAGTGTACTATTATATATATTTAATTTACATGTATTATCTGATCAAGTAAGAGTAGGACCTTCTATTAATCTAGCCAATAATACATAATTTACATGTAGCTGCACCCGCTTTGTGAGAGTTCAATAGACAACAGGGCAGGCAAAATCTGAACCACGCACCCAAAACCATGAGAAGCCTGAACAAGAAAACCGGTGAGATCCAGCCAAACACTTTGGGAAAAAAGCAAGCAATCAACCATCTGGTCGTACTGACGTGCACAAAATGAAGCCTTGAACTCCTTGGACCGAGGCCCACAAAAATGCCACAATTGACCCGCCAAGGGTCCAAAAGAATGCCAACATCAAACCACACTTAAAACTTTCTTATGGACTCGACAAAAACTTTAGGCACCGCTCTCTAAACTTTTTCGGGTCCGAAACACCAAACCAACTAACACGAACAAATATCCACCATTGATCACTCAACTTGGATCTGACGATCTTCGTAGATATCGGGTGGACAAGTAGCACGAGGGTTAGCGAGGGTTAACCACCAGATGAGGGCAGTTTTCTCTCACCTCCTCGCCGCAACGTGTCACATGAAGAGTGGAAATGGGGGCCAACCTCAAAAAACTAGATACCACTTGGACCCTGCCAGATATACCACTTGTGGTTTTTGAATTGATCATCTCATGGAAAAGCATGTGATCTCTTTCGCCAAGCAATAACCGTTAATCCAGTCTGGCGAGCGGTTCTTGAACCTTCCTCCCATATTCTTTGTCAAACACCATCTAAGTAATATGAAAATGGATGACCAAACCTGTGGTACTTCCCGAGTCAGTCCTTTCACCACCCATTTAAAAGAAAACAAAGCTTTGGATTACAGCGAAAACCAAAAAGGGCAGATGGTTTAGGGTTCTCCATCCTCTCACCTGTCCCCTAAACCCCTTTGATCCATCCTATTAATCCATAGCTCCATATCTATGTTCGCTTAATAGAGACAGTCCTCCCATAGTTTGCTTGGAGGTAACAAATCCCAAGCATACCGAGAATCCCTGTCGCTATTAGTGACTCCTTCGTTCGCCAAACGATCCACTAACATGTTAGCTTTCCTTTTCACATGGACAAATATGACAGTTTTTTAGGGTTTGCAGATGGGAGTAGATATGGTGAAATACCTACAAAAGCTTCCAATGCTTCGACACTTTATCTGGAGAAGGTCCATTGCATATTTTCTTGGCCGCTCTAATAATCAATTCTGAATCTGCTTCAATGATAACATTATGTGAATTTGAATCCACCAGGATTATCAAGCATTTCTCTAATGCCATGAGCTCCGCCATGTTATTAGTGACCTTCCCCGAGTGGCCATGGAATATCTTCTTTATTTGCCCCTGATCATCTCTTATGGAAGCCCCAAAGCTAGCTAATCCTGGGTTGCCCTTAGATGCTCCATCTATGTTAAGCTTTAAGAAACCATAAGGAGGAGGCTTCCAAATGTTAACATTTGTATTTATTTGGCTCACTCCCTTTATTATTCCCTATGGACTTATGGACTGGAGACCCAAATGAAGTATAATACTCGCCTCTTGGGGTAGAGGAGGATCCTTATGAAGTGTCCCAAATAAGCTTCTTACTATATCTTTGAGCTGCCTTAGAATTTGGTCAACTATGTGTTGGGGCTTGCTTGCTTTGTTTTTGAAGATCTGACTATTGTGCTCTTTCCAAACATTCCAAATAACAAAGCCTGGAACTAGAATCTGGGCATTACTAATAATATCATTCCCTGAGAAGTTCCTCCTCTAGTTCTTCAAAGTGTTGGATATACTCAGTCTATCCCTATCAGTTTGTCTAAAGATTGAGGCCACCTAGTCCCACACGTTGGATGTGAAAGGACAGAGGTTGAGAAGGTGTTCCATCATCTCCTCATGTGAGCCATAGAGGTGACATTTGGAAGGACCAATGAAGCCTTTATTTAAGAGATTCTCCCAAGTTAAGATCTTCCTTTGATGCACTAGCCAGATGAATAACTTTATTTTCATCCAGTGGGGGATCTGCCATAGTTTCTTCCAGACTTGATCAGGATTCAGTTAGTTAAATCCTATAACTTCATGTTTAGCCTCTTTGAGGTTAAATTTACCTTTGGTGTTCTTTCCCCAGCTTAATTGGTCAGGTGAGGAGGAAACCAGAATCCTTATATGCTCTAGATCCTGGGTGACAGTGTCTGCTTGGGCCTTCAGAGGACTCTCATCACTGTGTCCTAGATCCTTCCAATTCCTCCATTTTCCATATTCCTTTCCCGGTCCCAGAAGTCTTTTACCAAAAGTAGACCTTTGTTATCTGTGTCACTCTTGAGAGCTGCTAATTCATCCTTATAAAGGTTGGGATCCTGTTTCCAGTTGTCCTCCCAAAATCGAGATAGGTTCCCTGCTCAGATTTCCCAGAAACAATGTTTCTGAACAATATTTTTATTTTCCCAGGCAAGGTTCCAAATATGGGAGCCCTTGATTTTCCCTCACATTCTAATGTGATCCTTCTCCTACCAATACTTGGCATATTTTTGTTTCCAAAGCTTAGCCCAGGGAGCAGTCAACTCCTTGATCCATCTCCACCAAAGTTTGGCTCCTGAAACTCTACTGAGGGTCTCAGGATCATGAAGCCCCAAGCCACCATGGCTTTTGGGCTTGCAAATCTTGTCCCAAGCTACTAAATCCCACTTCTTTTTCTCTTCCCCTCTGCCCCAAAAAAAGTCCCTTTCTATGCTCCTTATTTGTTGCTTAATGCCTTGAGGAGTACGAAGAGCTGAAAACATGAAAATGGGAATGGCCTGCAAGACCATCTGTGTGAGCACAAGGCGCCCTGCCAAATTTAGTGGCATGCATGTCCATTTTCTGACCTTGTCCTAGAGTTTATTTAATATTGGCTCCCACATTTTCTTGCTTAGAGGTTTGTCAGTAAGATGTATGCCAAGATATTTGGAAGGTAGATGTTCCCTTTGAAACCCAAGAATTCTGGAAATGTTTCTCTGAATAGCAATATTAGTGTTAAAGAAAAAGAATTTGGACTTGTTGAGGCTTACCTCTATGCCTGCTACCATAGCAAATTCATTTAAGATTGTTTTGATTTCTCTGGCTTCCCTGACTGTGGGTATGCCCTGCAACATTGTATCATCCACAAATTGTTGATGAGTGTTTGCTGCTCCATCCAAGGTGAGTTTAATACCCTGGATTCGTCCTTCAGCATTTTCCATTTTGATCGCTCTACCTAGTCCTTCTATCATGAGAACAAAGAGGAACAGTGAGATTAGATCTCCCTGTCTGAGTCCTCTGGAGGGTGTGAAGGTTCTTGATGGAGCTCCATTAAGCAGTATGGAAAAACTGGTCATGGTGACTAGTGCCATAACCCATTTTATCCAATTTTGGTCAAAGCCATAGGCTCTTAGAGTTTCTCTTATGTAAGACCAACTTAGCTTGTCATAGGCTTTAGCTAGGTCCAACTGAATGATCATACCAGCTTTTTTGTTGCTTTTGAGAGAATGTACCACCTCATGAGCTTGGATGATATTGTTGAGGATTTGTCTTCCTTCCACATAGCCTATTTGCTCATCCGTTATTAGAGATGGTAGAAGGGGCTTGATTCTATTGGATATCACTTTGGAAATAATTTTATACACCACATTACATAAGGCTATGGGTCGAAAACCATACGGAGTCATGGAATTTTCTTGTTTTGGGATCAAAGCTATGAAGGAAGCATTAAGAGCCTTTAGAACCTTTTTGGATTTTCTTAAGTCTTCCACAACCTCGAGGATATCCTGTTTCACTGTTTTCCAGCAGGCTTTGAAGAAGTCTACATTGAATCCATCCGGGCCTGGTGCTTTTCTATTTTTCATTTCATTAATCACTTCACTAACCTCCTCTTCTGACACTAGCCTGTTAAAATTGTGGTTGTCCTCTCTGGTAACCAGCTGAGGGATACACTGAGTGAAATGGTCAATGAACTTGGATCTATCGTCTAGTGGCTCCTTTGCAATATTGAGGAAGTGTTGTACAAGGACCAATTCCGTATCATTGTGAGAGACAAGCTCAATCCCTTGAGAATCTTTGATCTTTGTGATTCTATTGTGTGCCCTATGAGCCATGTTGGATTTATGAAAGAATTTTGTATTTCTTTCTCAATGTCTAATCCATTGTATCCTTTATTTCTACCTCCAGAAAATTTCCTCTTGCAAGCATCGATCTTCCCATTCTTCTTGCAAAGAGTCAGTTAGCTTTTGCCGCTCTTTGGTGAAGCCACCTGTGATGTTGATTTGATTGATCTCCTGGAGCTTTTGCTTAGATTCTCTTTTGGCTTTGAAGATTTCGTCAAATTCCTTTTTGTTCCAAACTTTAAGTCTAGATTTGAAATGTTTAAGTTTCTGTTGGAGCATGAACATTTTAGTGCCTTGAATGTTCAAATCCTATCTCCACCATTCATCAATGTTACTGGTGAATTTAGGGTGAGAGAGCCAAGAATTTTCAAACCTAAAAGGTCTATTTCTCAGTGTTCCCAAAACGGTGGCTTCCAGCTGTAAAGGCCAGTGGTCCGATCCTCCAAAGGGTAGAATGGAAGTTGTCATGGCAGGGCCTGTGAGAAGGAGGTCCTCTGAAATAATAAATCTATCAAGTTTGGAAGCAACTTGAGAAGCTCCTCTCCTCTTGTTGTTCCATGTGAAGGTTCCATTTATTGTTTCAGTGTCCACTAGCCCCATGTTCATAATGAAGTTCTGGAAGGCCATGGAGTCTTTGCCTAGCTGTCTAATACCTCCTTTTTTCTCTAAAAGAGATCTTATCATGTTGAAATCTCCTGCAACGATCCAAGGCATATTGGGATGTCTTGCTCTTAGATCCTCCAGGGAGATGAGAAGCTTGAGTTTGTTTGCTTGATTTTGAGGTCCATAAACATTTTTGATCATTTATATCTCCTTATCACCTACAGGTTGACATACCAAAGAAAGATAGTTCCTGGATGCTTCAGCATCCAAAATTCCAAATTTTTGTGGATCCCATAGCGTGAGAATCCCCCCCGCCAAGTTATTTTCCTTAACCTCTAGATACTCATACTTCATTAACCACTTATTATGAATTTCTCTTATCTTATCCATTAAACATTTTGTCTCCTGAATAAAAACCATATCTGGTTTTTCTTCTTTCATTCTGTTACTGAGATTTCTTTGTTTCCTTCTATTTCCTATGCCTCTAATATTTCAAGTTGTGAGCTTCATTAAGAAAGGTTAGTAAAGGAATAAATGGTGAGATCTTTCATCTTACCTAAGTTGATTAATAGTTTTCTACATTTGTTCAGTAGCTCATTCTGTATTTTTCTTCCTCTTTTCCTACCTGAGTTCTTTAGAGATTGTGCCTGTATATTATCCATCATTTTGACCCCACTGGGCTACTGGCTTTCATGATTTCTTTTGACTCCAGCTCCCTTCGATTGTGATCTCCATAGAAAGAGTTGTTGTACTCTGTCATAATCCTCTTTTGGCAGGGAGTCCACTCCTATGATCTTCCCTTGTTCCAGAAATTTCTCTAGATCTAGATTTTCCCTATCTAGAATCTTCTGTAATTCATGGTCCTCCATTCACGCTTCACTCGGAGTCATGTCATGGTCCCTATTGATCTCCATATAGCTTGGTAGATCACCCTTTTGCTGGTTGTTTACTGTGATATCCTCCATGTCAGCTACCTTTTCCTACTCCTCGATTATGTTCTCCATGTCTTGGACTGTATCCTTGTTCCCCTCTTCTTCCTCTAGGACCTTGAAACTGTTTTGTCATGTATGTTTTTCCTCATTTATCTTCTTTTGTGGACATTTACCCCCTTTCCCTTTGCCCCCAACCTTGGTGAAACCCTCGTGATTTCTATCCACAGTAGTTTTCCCATTACCTTCCATATTGATTGTTGGGAAGTATCTAAATAGATGCCCATGTTCATGGCATTTGCGAAACCTAAATGGGATGTGCTCATAGTCCACAGTCTGCACCCATTCTTCATCATACACTTCTAAAATTATTGCTTCCAGAGGGGCTCCAGATAAGTCCATTTCCACACATATTTGGGCAAAGGATGTATATTTTCCTTTCAGATTTGCCTCTAAGATCTTGAGAAAATGCCCCAGCTTGTTGCCTATTGTTTTTAGAGATTTTGGTAGCCAATAATCCAAAGGAAGGGAGTATAGTCTAATCCATACCCGTACTAATGTGAATGTTTCACATTCCAGGACAAAGTTCATCATCCATGGCCGCATGTAGAGTCCTGCCGCAGCATAGAAATATGGCCCCCCTTTGAACACTCTATCTTTGTCCTCTAGGCTTGTGAACACCACTGTGAAGAAGCCATTAGAAGCTAGATGTAGATGTATTTACCCCTTTGGCTTCCAATGGCTCCTTATCCAGACGTGTAACGCCCTCTACGTAGGCCATAACCCCATGAATTTACATATGATCGCATGTTCCGTCATATGATCCCTATGCGCTTGTATCGCTGGATCGCTCAATATGACCCGGGGAATAATGCTCGACTTGGGTTTGCAGACCCCAGTAGGCTTTATGGAAGTAGGTTTTTCACTACTGCCTCCATTCTCCTCTTCCTTGCTTATTTCCTGTTGATCCCCTTCTTGATCCTGAAGTCCATTTCTTCCCAATCTTCCCTTGCTTCTTGCCTCTGATACCTTCTCTAGAGGTTTTTTGAAATGCTTCTTTCCCGCGTCCTTACTGCCCTCTGTAACTACCTGACTGTAGGAGGGAGCAACCCTCCCCCCTGTGCTTCCTACCATGGTACCCTAATTCAAAACCCTATTGCCAACTCCAACCCTAGCTCAAGGTGCAATCCATCTCTGTTCGCCTCTAAACCGGCCCTAATAAAAAAAAAACCCATTTACATGTATTATAATTAACATGGAAAATGTCTAATAATTTTGTAAGCTAATTTTTCATTCTCCATAATAGATGAAAATTTTAAAATTAACTTCTTTATATTTTCAAATTTATATGTTTATCATTTTATATTTACTTAATATAGTTATAACATTTAATATTTTTTCCACATCCAAAACAAACTATATACTACAAGTAATTATTTATAAATAATACATTGTATTATTTTTTATTTTTTAATTTAAGATATATATTAAATGATAATTTTCAAGATTTTGAACTAGATTGAAACCAATCTTGTCCTAAAGATACATTTTATGACTACATTTAAAAATCATAGTTGTTAATTCTTTTAATATATGGAAATAATGATTAGATAGTTTCACTATTTTGTTACAAAAGGAAAGGGATGAGATACTTTGTAGCACTTGTTTTTTTTAACTACTTTTTATTTAAAATTGATAAATATAACACCACTAAGATTGACACCCTCACGATGTATTCATATTTACCATCCATGACAAACCAAAGACCTACGAAGTGTTTAGTGTCGACCACCTCATCTCACCAACAAAGTGCTTAAAACACTTCAGTATAAAACCCTCTTGGAAAGCTACCATCTATTTCTCTACCTCCTCTTTGTCCTGACAATTGTAAGTGTCACCTGGAGAGAATAAACACATGGAATTTTTGAAATGTGGGAGCTCCCCCATTTGTATATTTTAATACCCTCACATGTCTACCTCCAAAGGTTTTGTTAACTCAAAAATCACTTATATTTTCCTCAATGCACCACAACCCCTCAAAATCAAATGTCTCAGAGTTGCTGACAATGAACCAACATTTACCAAAATATTACAACACATGATGCAGAGGGTGTGAAGTTTTACGCACACACCTTTAGGAAAGGATACCTCCAATACTTCTGTATAGTACAACTCTAACTACATGAGCCAAATCAAACCTTTATCATTTTATCTTCGCTTTCTATTTCTCCTTGGGGAAGACAACTCCTTAAATGGAATTTCCTATAATGGACAACCACGTACACTTAAAGTTTCCAAATTGTTCATCTCCATGAGACCTGGTATGTCCTGTATTCCACATTTTTATATCTCCAAGTCAATAAAATGAGTCAACATTCCAACTGAATGGGGTAGGCATTTCAATTACTGGCATCCATGCAGCAGCAATATCTTCAAACTCGATAGGAAACCAAGCAAAGGTGACAACTCTTTCAACATAAGACTTCCTAAGAAAAGATATTTCAAATTTCTTAGGTATATTGTTTTCTCATTGGTCAACTCTTTTAAGTTTGTACCCAAAAGATTTAACATGTGAAGGACTTTTGATGTCCCACTTAAGCAGCCAATAGTTCCATTTGAACACATCCTAATAAATCTAAGTATTGAAGCATGGTGATGCTTCCAAGTGTTGTGGGAAAACATGTGCTACAATTAATAAAATACAAACATCTCAGCCACGATAGATTCCCTAATGAATTTGGAAGCTTCTTTAAAATTTTGTATCCAGACAGATCAAGGCTTCAGTGGTTTGTTAACTTTACTAATGATTTCAAAAGCTTCTTCAAAGTTTTGGAGTTATCCAAATCAATGGATAAGAGTTTCATCAAATTTCCCAAGGAATGTAGAATATTTTCCAAAATTTCACAACTAGACAGGCTTACTCTTTGGAGATTTGTTAAATTCTGAAACAAAATATTTGGAAGCATCTTCAAACTTCTACAAGCTTGCATAGAAATAGACTAAATATTTCATAAATGTTGAAAGGATTTTGGAAATGCGTTTAATCTGGAATCTCCCAGGTAGATGCTTTGAAGATTCTCTAAATTCCCAAAGGAATCTAGAAGTGCGCCTAAAATTTCGTAGTATGCAAGGGTGATTTCTTGGAGATTTGTTAAATCCCCAAAGAATTCGAAAGTTTTTTCAAACTCTTCCACCCAACTAGAGCAATATGTCGGAGATTTGTTAAATTCCCCAAGTATTTTGGAAGCCACTTCAATATGTGGGAACTGAAAATTGTGAGGTGTTGGAGATTTGTTAAATTTGTGAAGGAATTTGGAAGCTTATTTAATATTTTCAAGGCAAAGAGTTCAATGAGTAAGATATTTGTCAAACTCTCGATGAAATCTGAAAGAACCTCCAAAATTTCGTAGTCGTTGAGTGTGATTGTTTGGAGATTTGTTAATCCCTCTAAGTAATTTGGAAGCCTCTTCAATCTGTTGCAGCGCGACCGACTGATTTGTTGGAGATAACAGACTCCCAAAGGAATATAGAAATGCCTCCAAACTTTCACAGTCATTGAGTGTGATTCGTTGGAGATTTATTAAATGACCCAAGGAATTTGGAAGTTTTTTCAAACTCTTAAATCCAGATAGATAAACATATTAGATATTTTCTAAACTCCCATGAATTTTTGGTAGCCGCTTCCATCTCTCGAGGCCAAACAACTCAAGGTATTGGAGAATTGTTAAATATGTGAAAGAATCTGGAAGATTCTTCAATATTATGCATCCAGTGAATCCGATGCTTTGAAGATTTTTCAGATTCCGATAGGAATCTGGAAGTACCTCAAAACTTTTACAGGAGTTGAGATTGATTTCTTGGAGATTTTTTAAACACCCCAACGAATTTGTAAGCAACTTCAATCTGTCACAAATCCAGAGGCTGATTCGTTGGATATTTTTCATATTCCCAAAGGAATCTAGAAGTCCCTCCAAAATTAGACACTTAGTAAGAGTGATTTGTTGGAGATTTCTTAAATCTCCAAAGGATTTTGGATGTCACTTCAAACTATCGAAAAGAGATAGCTGACAGTCTTGGAGATTTGTTAAATTTCCAAATTCCTTTGGAAGAATCCCGAAGCACCCTTCTAGTTCTATATATTTCAAATAGTGTACATGAAAAAATTCATCAGGTAATGTTGATAGATCTACAGGCTCTAGAGGAAGATTTAAATAATGTTTCCTATGATCTGAAAATGGGGCACTTAGGCTTCTTTTCCAACTTACAAGAACCTCTCCCACTCCCAAAGCTTTCAATATTCCCAAGTCTTATTGATTAACCAATGCGGAATTAATAAGTTCTTGATAGTTAGGTGTATGCTGGTATTTGTTTTAAACTATTCAGGTGTTGTAAATTAATGTGCTAAAACTAATATATAAATACATATAATAGTAAATAATGCAGCAGTAAAACAAACACATAAGACAACAATTTAACTTGGAGTTCACCCAAAACTCTTGGGCTACATCTCCTTGAGATCTAGTCAACATGACTAGGCTCTCTGGGATTATGGCAGGTCCTTTTACAAGCTCTTGGCTCAACTCCATTGATTTACACAGGAACAATGGCCTCAAAACACCATCTCTCCCTGGCTCTTGAAGCTCTCGGCTTTCTAGCTCTCGGTTCTCACTCTGGCTCTTGTCTTTAGCTCTTGGGTCTGGCTCTGGCTCTAGCTCTGGCTCTTCAGCTCTGGCTTCTTTGGCTCTCTACAATTTATAGCGCTCTGGCTTTTCACTTGAACTCCAAGTGACTCCCTTGGCTGCTCTGTGCTTCAGCTTTTGCTTTTTGCATTGCTTGTTTTCGTTCCCTCTACTCAGTTGAGCACTCTCTCTCTCAATTGCCCTAGCTTCTTTCTTTGGCTTAGCTTTTTTTTTCCCCTGTCTCAGCACTGCTTATTATCTTCTTTTTCTATCATTCTGTGGCTTTTAGCCAATTGGCGTTGTCTATTCATTTTCCCTCTCAAGCTCTCTAGATTCCAGCCTTTGTCCGCTTGAATCCCTCTTCTAAGCATTAGCAATCATTGCATAACGTCTTTAGGGGAGGTGGCCACCTTTTTCGCAACAGAAAGGACCTTCGGGCCTTTGAAATCTCCCAAAATAGCATTCTTTGTTTACACAGAGAAAAACGCTAAAACACAGGAAAAATCGTAAATCTGTTGTTTTTTTGGACTTCAAATATTATGAATTCTACCTTATCTTTTATCGGGTCCACCTTTTAAATCGCCATCGTAACTCGCATAGGCGCGTTCTGTGGTTTTCTATTGTATTTTTAAAAATACATTAAACATTGCAAAATCCCGTCGAAGGACCTTATGGTGGACTTGACGTATTATATATTTACATTCATAAACCCGTCGGGTCCGGATATGTATCACAAGTCTCAATATCGTGTGGACCCGAGGTAAGCCATATGGTGTGGCCTATGCTGATGCAATCCGCTGATGCTGATATCGGCAATCGCAATATCGCTTGGTCGTGGCATCGCCGATTGCGATCCATCGATATTGGTGATCGCAACATCACTTGGTGCGGGGATCCCACCTTTGTCTCGTGTCATGGCCACCGCTGATGCCGATTGGCCGATTTCGGTGAACGACATATCACAATATCACATCACCCGGGACCTTTCCCTTGGGTATACACCGCCTGCCTCCGATCTGACCCATCGATCCGATCATCAGAGGTCGTTGATAGGGGGTGCCTTCTGCCCAAACTTAAGTCCTCCTCTTTGCCTCATGCAATGTGATTTTCCCTTATAAGGGTCTTTTGCCTATTTTTAAAGGATTTTTGCCTCTTTTCCCAAAGAACAAGGCATCTTCTTTCTGTAATAACTTTTGCATCCTAAGTCTATTTTTGCCCATTCAAGTTGCAGCAGATTCATAATGAGACGATCTTTGTAATGGGGCTAGTTCCAGGAACTTCCTTGGACTTTCATTTTTCCTCTGTGAGGAACACCTTGACTTAGGAATCTATCCAAAATCCATTTTGGATCATCTTGAGGACAATATTTTCTAGGTGCTTCAACTTCTCTATTGACCTTGGAAACTCTAAAATTAGAGTATCAAAATAGAACTCCCGCAACTACAGAGATGCCTGCAATGTTCGACCTTTGAATCATAAACATAAATAAAAGATACATAATTATTATCGTCTGCTAGTATCGCATGTTCATTTACATTTACTTACCTAAGAATCTCGATGCCATAAAATTTTTAGGTCATGCCCGTTCATTTCTAAAACTTTTAAATGGTCGATGAGAATCTAGGAAGGACGGGAAGAGCAAGGACATTCATACCAGTAGATCCATACTGTAGTTTGTGACCACACCCTCCTGTTTTCATGAAAACAAAACACCCCCATTTTATTTTATCATAATAGGCATGGGAGCCCTTTTTGCATTTCATGTAGGCTTTGAGTGTGATCACTTTATTTCTAGTATAATATTCTTTTTATTTACATATTTTGCTTAAGTTTGATTAATTTTATTATAAACTTTGTAATAGGTTTTTCTAAACATCTTAGTTTAATGGATGAAACATAGCCCCTGGGACCAAGATCTTCATTATTATTTATTAGTGGCTATATTTTTCAAAAATCTAGCTTTTAGCTTATAAAGAAGATGTGTCTTTTGATAAAGTGGTTCTAGTTTATTTGAGACTCACTTATCACATAACGCTTCTCCACTCACTTTTATTGGAAAAACACATATCATAATCCTATATCAGAGCTTAAGTCCATCATGCATATTCGCAAATAAGTGGTTATTATATCAGAGATATTGCAGCCTTGACATCGGAGGAACTCTTTTAGAATTATCCCATAACAAAACTTGGATACATATGACATTGGCCCTTTATAATGATAAACATATATAAACTCTGAAATACATAAGTGATAGCCCTTTTAAAATATTTCGACACATTATAATAAGCATTATAGGATGACCCCACATGCCACATCATACTCCACTCTAGCATATCAAAGATACGATATCGGTGTTTGTGTTATGTGTTACCACTTAAAACATCCGATCTACGGACTCCAATATCCTATAATATTCAAACTTCAATATCCTATAATCTTGGAACTATTATATATCCATTCCTCTGATATCCCTTCTCACTCCTCCTCCGATCTCTAATATCATATAATCTCTAACTTCGAACTTGTGATATGTTAATCCCACTCCGACCTCTGATTCCCTTCAATCGTCAATATTGTGATATGATAGCCCACCAATATTGCGATATGCCATTCCGTTAATCTCTGCTTTACTCCCATCTCTGATATCTAGACCTGATAGGCGTATTAACATTGTTCTAATCAGAATATCGCATCTGTTCCCGTATCACAACTTTTAAAATGGCACCTTCGATAAGACTTAACCTTTGAACGTCGATTTGGTTATGGATCCAGTATGGATTTAAAAAATAGTTGAATATGGTTTCACATCCGCTCCATATCGGAGCTTGCCATATCAAAATTATTTTATGTTGTTTCATTTTGAATGTCGCAATGAGAAAATCTCTGATGTTTCTTCATGTCTGCCACTTGTCACTTTCATATGGGGCTGCTGTTATAATAATTGAAAATAATATTTTCATTGTTTTTGTGGGAATATTTTGTGTTTGGTTTTTGATTTGGTTTTCGGTTAGTTTAATATTAGAACTAATAAGTTTTGTTTGATTGAAACAAAGATAAACCCAAGGTCAATAAGGAGGAAGTAACAGTTTGATTTGAGGTTTCCAATCACTCTTTGCCATGTGATGCGAGGTAGTTCTAAAATGGAAAATTATTGTAATAGAGACTAAAAAGTCCAACACCGTAATTGAAAAATCAACCCTTCGGGTAAAGAAAAACACTTGTTGCAACGATTTCCCAAATTGGGCCCATTTTCAACGAAATACAAAACCTCAAGATTCAGTTGTTGAAAGAATTCAGGAAGACTATTATCTCCATAAATCTGTATAAATACCCTTGTATTCAATCTTGTGAGGGGAGGTTGCGATCACACACAGGGGGCTCTGTAATAACGTGATTTATACTTTCGCACTATTATAGAGTACAGAGATTTTTATTATATAGAATGTAGAGAAGTTATGGCTCTTTTATAAAGGGACTTTGCACTATTGTAAGAACTTTCATTAAGAGTTAGAGCTACTCTCGGAACTGCAGTAATAAAACTTTGGCATGGTTTTAATTGATTCTTGTTCTTGTATAATTTTACCAGAATGTAGGATTATGATTCATTGTTAGAGATTCATTATTTATTATGATCTTTATTCTAAATAGTATTATGTTTCTTTGATATTATGCATTGTTGTTGTGTCCTTGACATTTTGTTGTTGAAACTTTATTAAAGTTATCTTTACAAGGTAGAATGAGATCAGAATCAATCTTAATTCATTGAAGTATTGCTATGATGACTGATAACTATTTATCATTCATTTGAAGGCTTGTTTTGCTTTCACTTGTATTAGTTAATGTGAACTACTTCCTTTAATTGATACAAAATCATGTGATGAATTATATCAATTCCTTCCTCCTTTTTTAGTTAACTTGCTCTCGGATTAGAAGAGGGCTATCCCATCCCATTTCGAGATAACATTTCATGATTTAGAATAATTTTGCATTTACATCTTAGTTTTCATCAAGTACTCTATTATAGAGGAAAGAAAATCATTTAATTATGGTTTGATCAACCTTCAAATCGATCAAACCTTTGTATTGATCTATTCTTTTAATTCACATTTTAAAGATCAATATAAAGGAAATGTATCCTAATGTATTATATATAAAAATAGATTAACTCTTAGTTTAGATTAGATTAATATTAGATTATTTTTAAGTTAGTATTAGATAATATGGTAGTTGGACCCATTACCAGTCAGAACTACGATTTCAATAGAAAAGGAGCTGCTCTAAGTTCCCGAACAGGTGGTATCCCATAATGTTGTCGGTGGACATTTTTGTTGATCAACATTTTTGGCGCTAGAAGGAGGGCCAACATCTGCTTGGTTTCTTTAGAGATCTTATTTTAAGATTTTTATTTTATTTCAATGACTCCTCTTAAGAGACCACTTTGGAGTTGATTTACTGGACTTCCACCTAATTTGATTCCAACTTAGGTAGCTAAACTCTTGTCAAAGGAGAAGTTTAATGGCGAAAATAATACCTATGCTTATGAACATGTTTATCAATTTATTTTAAATTCTAATCATTATGATCTTGATGAAGGTTTCATGTATAGATTGTTTACCCTTACTTTGGAAGGAATAACGAAAGACTGGTGCAAAGCCCTACCAGTTTCTTTTGCATGAACTTGGGATGCTTTTGTAATTCTTTTCTTACACACTTTTTAGGATTATGACTTTGAAATGGTATGCAATCAATTGGAGAATATTCATCATTTTGAAGGTGAATCATTAGATAAATTTTGTATTAGATTCAAATTAACTTGTTCTCAATTTTAACCTGATGATTTACCTCCATAATTTCAATTAATAGGATGGTTTGATAAACTAACTTCTTTCCCTTGCATTCCTAACCCATATGAAACAATTTCAAGTTTTAGTGAATCGTCTTCAACTTCCATTAACATGACTAAAAAATGTGATATGGAGGAACTTACTAATCATGATGAAGTTGTTGCAACCATATATGATAGATTTCTCCATTTAATTCATACTTCTTATAGTGTTAGTGATAATTCGAATTCATTTTCACATGTTAATGTAAGAAAATCACCTAACTTGGAAAAATTTGACAACAGATTGCAAGAGGAATTTGAAGTCTTGAAAACAGAAAGTCAACAAACAAATCAACAAACGCAAGTACCAATTGAAGAATTAGGCAACTACACCTTGCTACAGAAATTTATGATTTTTGTCATGATGTCAACTTCAAAATTCAAGGCAACCCAACAATAATCTTTAGGTAAGAATGATTAGACAAACAAATAATAAATCTGAAATCTGTAATAGAGAGAACTCAAAGGATTTTTCAAATAAAGAAATATTCAGGATTATTGTTTCTAATTCTCATTTCTATCTTTATCTTCATATTTTTGTTGATAGAAATTCATGTCCTAGTTATTATATTTCGAAAATAAAAGAAGTTGATACAAATGAATTGCCTTTAAATTTTCGACAGGATAAAGAAATACTTAATGATCATTCTTTCATTCTCATGAAAAATGTGCCCAGTTCTTCTTCTTATTTTGATGTGTCTCATGGGAATGCTATAAATTTTAAGGAAAGTTGTGAAGTCATTTATGACAAATACACTAATAATGAGGATATTGATTCATCTTATTCTTCATTAAATCCTCATAATCGAAGTAAAATATCATTTGAAAACGAAGAAAAATCTAGTTTGAAAATTGTCCCAATAATTTCTCATTTTCAATCTTCTAATCATTGTAATGATTTCATTGCTCAAGATTCCATCCCGACTTATGATTCGTACGATGATCAAATTGTATTTTCTATTCCCGATCCATTATCTCATGCACAAGATGATGTCGATAACCATTCCAATTGTATTATTTTGGCTAAGTCTTGAAAAAAAAAAAATCAAACTTGTCCCAATTGTGGTATAACAATAATTGTAATTATAGTAGAAGTAGTAATTGGTTAGAATTTTCTTCTTCTTTTATTTTTCAACACTTTGATATTCTATGCTGGTATGTTAAATTGTTTAGCATTGCATACATACGTGGTACATTAAAAAAAAGGGATAAAATTGAATTTCAGAGCTTTATTTATGAACATCAAGAGCCATTACTGTTCCCATTTTGTTTTATTTTCAGCTCATGTCAATTTTATTTTTCTTCTCAAAGGCATCACCAACAAAAAAATGTACTCTAATGTGTACCTTTACAATACGACCAGTGATCTAACACAATTGGTGACCTTTCATCATATGTACATAAAACTGATAATTTGATGTAAGACATTTCCTTTAAAGGAATATTTTCACAATCTAACATGTTATCCTTTTCTTTAGATCGCTCCCAATCTCTAACTAATATTCATCCATATATTATGATCCCATCGAGATTTGGTTGGAAGAAAATCTACAAGAAAGGGTTTTGTAAATAAGTTACTTATTGTACATACATTAACAATAGTTGTACTTAATGTTTTTAGTTTTATTTCTTTTGGTTTAATTAGATTTATACTTTTGTTACTAATGTTTGATGTACACACTCATGCAGAAAATAAAATGACTGAATGGCTACATTGGAAGGATGATTTCACTTACTCTTAGTCTTCTTTTGAAATTAGGATTAGGTGTAGGTTAGTAGAAGTTTAAATTGAATAAGAAGATGGTTTTGAACTTTGATTAATACATGGGAGAAAATCAAGATTCATTAGCTAAAATTATGATCGAATTCTTCGAGATACACATTTATATGTTCATCCTCATCTGCTTTGAGTTTTATTTTCAGTGTTTCTTTTCTCTTTTAATTCTTATTTCTTTCTTATATTTTAGTTTTCTTCTTGCAGGTTCCCATGGATTTGATTTGTAAATTTAGCTTTGCTAGAAACAAACATTTTGGAAGAATGATCATCATATGATATTAGGGAGTTTTATCTTTTCTAATTTTGCATACATTTTAAATCAATTGTCAGTCTTATTCTTAAAATTGAATCTTTAAAGACTCACAAACTATCTTTAAACAATATTTGCAAAAGTTAAAAACCCATGTCAAAGCATTCAACAATAACTCTAAATCAATAACTATGCTTAGGAATAAAAAATTTTATTAACAAATGATCTTACAAGATAAAATTAACATAATCTCATTTTTATGTTGATCCTCTATATTATCTTGTAAGATGTATCTCAAGGTTCATTCTCTTGATTGTTTTTTCTTTTCTTATTTGATAAGAATTTTAGGCTTGGCTAGATTGAATTTTCATTTTCTTTCACAATAAAATGGAGTAATGTTTTCTCTTTCAGCTTGGCATAATCATTGGGCGAGTAATTTTTATGCTCTATTTTTGAACAAAACCTAATATCTAAGGATCACTTCAATGAAGATGATTTTGTTTATGTTCATTTTCAGCTTTCTTAACCAAGTAGAGTCCTGGTTTGTGTTCTTTGAGTTTAAATATTTCCGTTATTTGTTCATGAACTATCTTTAACCCCTATTTTTAAAGAAAGTAAAACATATTTAACAACAATTTCTTAAGGTCATGAGTTATTTTGGCGAACAATTTTAGTCAAGTAAATAGTAGTTCCCTTAAATCTTTTGACACCATCCCTAAGGTGTAGTATGCCACCCCATCAATTAAGTAATCTCTATGTGATTAACAATAACCATAGTTCATAAAAACAAAAATGGTAAATTGAAGGATAAGAGGTCTCATCACGAGCCCACCTACCATGATCATAAGTTCTATCATTGTGACATTACCATTAATGGTCACCAAGCCAAGGTAATGGCCTTCGACCACAAGGTTGAAAGACAAGAGGTCTCATCACGAGTCGGCTTGTTCACCATGTTAGATCTCGTGAATGGCATCATTTTTAGCTGGTTACCAAGCCAAGACAATGATCTTCAGTTAGCATTCAAATAAGTTTAAGATGATCTTTTGCAGCTATGCATTTATTCCTAATAGATGGGACACTGGAACTTAAAAGGGTTAAAAGACATCATTGTCGATGCTATAAATGTCTATTGGTAGTAGTGGCCTTGCCTATGGTATGGAAGTTAAATTAATACTACATTTTCTTGATTATCTTGTTTACTCGAAAATTGATGTCCAACTAAGATGATTGTTGTACATATAAATTTACTGAAACATTGAATTCATGGGGTAATTTTTTTATAAGTTCATGAACGATAATGGTATATCTATTTATTTGAAAACATATAATAGGGACAAAATGGCTAGGATATCTAAATTTGATCATTTAAAATCATGTAATTATAACTCCATTTTTAAAATAAGGTATGTATCTTTACTACATAGATAACTGCTTCTCCCTAGTGTTTCACCATTGTTGTTGTGAAAACACAACACCCCCATTTTATTTTATTATAGTATGCATGGGGGGCATTTGTGCAATTCATGTAGGCTTTGAGTGTGATCACTTTATTTCTAGTCTAATTTTCTTTGTATTTACATATTTTTCCTAAGTTTGATTATAAACTTTGTTATAAGTTTTTCTAAACATATTATATTAATCAATAAAACATAGCCCCCGAGACCAAGATCTTCATTATTATTTGTTAGTGGCTATATTTTTCAAAAAACTGGCTTTGAGATTATAAAGCAGATGTGTCTTTTGATAAAGTGGTTGTAGTTTATTTGAGACTCACTTATCACATAACCCTTCTCCACTCACTTTTATCAAATAAAACACATATCCAAACCTTATATCAGAGCTTAAGTCCATCATGCATATTCACAAACTAGTGGCTATTATATCAGAGATATTGGAGCCTTGACATCAGAGAAACTCTTTTGGAATTATCCGATAACAAAACTCCAATACATATGACAATGGCCCTTTATAATGATAAACATACATAAAATCTAAAATCCATAAGTGATAGCCCTTTCAAAATATTTCGGTGTATTATAATAAGCATTATAGGAGGACCCCACATCCACATCATACTCCACTCTAGCATCTGGGAGATATCATATTGGCGTTTGTGTTATGTGTTACCACTTAAAATCCTCAATCTCTGAACTTCGATATCCTATAATATACGAAATTTGATATATCCATTCCCTTGATATACCTTCTTTCCCCTCCTTTGATCTTTGATATCATATAATCTCTGACTTCCGACTTACGATATGTTAATCCCACTCCGACCTCTGATTCCCTTCAATCGTCGATACTGTGATATGATAGCCTGTTGATATTGTGATATGTCATTCTGTCGATTTAATCCCATCTCCAATATGCAAACCCGATAGGCATATTAGCATTGTTCTAATTGGAATATTGCATATGTTCCTGTATCACAACTTTTAAAATGGCACCTCCGATAAGACTGAACCTTCGATCATCGATTTGGTTACGGATCCAATATGGATTTAAAAAAGAGTTGAACATGATTTCACATCCACTCCATATCAGAGCTTCCCATATCAAAAATATTTTATGTTGTCTCATTTTGAATGTTGCGATGAGAAAATCTCCAATGCCACTCTGTGTTTTCCAATTATCACTTTCATATGGGGTTGTTGTTATAATAATTGAAAAGTCTATTTTCATTGGTTTTGAGGGAAGCTTGTGTGCTTAGCTTTCTATTAAGTTTAATATTAGAACTAATAAGCTCTGTTTGACTGAATCAAGGATGAAGCTAGGGTCAATAAGGAGGAAGTAACAATTTGATCTAAGGTTTCTAATCACTCTCTTCCATGTGATATGACATAGTTCTAAAATGGAAAATTGTTGTAATTGAGAGTAAAAACGCTAAAAATGTAAGCATAAAATAAACCCTTCGGCTAAAGAACAAAACTTGTTGCAACGATTTCACAAATTGGGCATGTTTTCAACGAAATACAAAACCTCCAGATTTGGTTGTTGAAAGAATTGGGGAAGATTGTTAGCTCTTTAAATCTGTATAAATACCATTGTATTCAATCTTGTGAGGGGAGACCGTGATCACACACGGGGGGCTCTGTAATAACGCGATTTGTACTTTTGCACTATTGTAGAGTACAAAGAGTTTTATTATAGAGAATGTAGAGAAGTTATGGCTCTTTTATAAAGGGACTTTGCACTATTTTAAGAAATTTCATTAAGAGTCAGAGCTACTCTTGGAACTGCAGTAATAAAACTTTGGCATGGTTTTAATTGATTCTTGTTCTTGTATACTTTTATCAAAATGAAGGATTATGGTCTCATTGTTAGAGATTCATTATTTATTATGATATTTATTCTAAACAATATTACGTTTCTTTGATATTATGCACTACTTATGTCATTGACATTCTATTGTTGAAAATTTATTAAAGTTATCTTTGTAAGGTAGAATGAGATCAAAATCAATCTTAATTCATTGAAGTATTCCAGTGGTGACTGATAGCTATTTTCATTCATTTTCAGGCTTGTTTTGATTTCACTTCTATTAGTTAATGTGAAATACTTCCTTTAATTGATACAAATCATATGATGAATCATATCAATTCCTTCTTCCCATTTCCTTCCTCCTTTTTTAGTTAACTTGCTCTCAGATTAGAAGAGGGCTATCCCATCCTATTTCAATATAGGATTTAATAATTTAGAATAATTTTGCATTTACATCCTAATTTGCATCAAGTCCTCTACTAGAGAGGCAAACAAATCATTTAATTATGGTTTGATCAACCTTCAAATTGATTAAACCTTTGTGTTGATCTATTCTTTTAATTCACATCTTTAAAGATCAATATAAAGGAAATTTATCCTAATGTATTATAGATATAAATAGATTAGCTCTTAGTTTAGATTAGATTAGTTTTAAGTTAGCATTAGATAATAGGGTAAATGGACCCATAACCAGTCAAAACCACCACTTCAACAAAAAATGAGTTGCTCTAAGTTCCCGACGGGGTGGTCTCCCCTAATGTTGACGATAGACATTTTTTCTGATCAACACCTCCTTATTATGCCTTCCACAAATTCGCCTTTACTTTCAAGAAGTTGCAATTTTCTCAGTTTGAGTGTGTTGCACAAAAATTGTCACTTTGACTTTCTACAATCAATATGAGTCTATCACCACTCATACATACCTCCTTTGGAAGTCTTAAACCTCAGCTCTGCATATCAAGCTTTGAAAATGAGAGAAAGTCCTTAAAAATCTCTAAAACTCTAGTTTCGCACTTTCTCTTGGCATTACCTTTGGTACCGCACCCATTGGTCATGTCCCCTGTGCACCTGACCTCTCTGTATCTGCATTTATGGGTGCGAACCCCTGTAAAAGTTAAAAGGCACAAGTTTATTCTTAAAAACTCACTTTGAGTCAATTTTGGAAGCTTCTAGAGGGAATATTGCACTGGCAAGTTCGCTCCTCGAGGGTTCATGCATCTCATTCCTTAAGGAGCTAACCCCTTGATGTGAGGAGCTTATCCCCTTGAAGAAGGACTCTATCCCTTCAATGGTGGACGTATAAACTCCTTCCCTTGCACTATAAAATGAAGCTTTGGGCTGGTTACTTGGGAGGTTGAAAATTGAATATTTTTTAGGGTAAATGCTGCTGGAACTTAGTCTTCCTTATTGAGCTTTTGAGAGGAAAGGTTACATACCTTTTGATCTCATCGGGAGGAGAGTGAGGCTTTTCAAAGTAGAGGAGATTCCTGCTTGGACCTTGGGAAGAGCTTGTACAGCATCAAGGCACCAAGGTTGTAAAGTTCTTCTTCTTCAAAGTTAATACAATCAAGTTTATTTTTCTCAATGAGC